>OX352774.1:38619540-38843582 GCA_947095535.1 Poecilobothrus nobilitatus | reverse complement strand
AATAGCTGCTACAGTGGAGCTATCTTTGGTTATACCATGCAGGAAGGTGTTATATACTACTGCATGTTTTTGATTATTCTAACTGCTGTTAGCAAAATAGTAATAATAGTAAGCGAATTCATTGTTTCCTTACAGTCCCACTTCCAATTCAATGTTTCCGCATCTCCCTAGCCAATATACTTCGTTAGCAGGTAAGTGTTTCATCCCATTATATTGGCTAAAGGGGGAGGTGGGTTAAGTCAATAAGAATCTCACAAGAGGGAATTTTTGGTGTATTTGGAAGATTCCATCTCCCTTAAGAAAAAAAAAATTGGAGTAATAATATAATAAAATCTCTTTGGTGAAATTTTTAATTTATAAACTTTATTTATTTTTTTTTTTTGATCAAATGAATCTTCTTTACTACATATTTCATGATAACTAATAACTATTTTATAGTGATAAAATCAATAAATTTTAACTTTTTTGTTTTAATTCTTTGAACTTGAAGTTAAATTTTGTTTATGATTTATTAGTTGAAGTTATGTATATACCTATCATAATACATATATAAAATACTTTATTATGTATATAATACTTGCTATCACTATACATAAATTGTTAACTTCAGTAACTTCAGTTTTTTTTTTTAAATCAATTTATAATTAAAGTTATTGAAAAGTAAAATATCGAAATGTTGAAAAAAATAATTTTTCTTATTGAGATAAAATAAGAAAGAAATAAGAAAGAAAGAGAGGAAAAACAATTTTATTTTCCAATATGTATTATATTATATGTACATATTTGGATGTATATATATAATAATATGTATTTGTAATATTTTCTCGAAGGTTATGATGTTCAACGAAGTGTTCCTTATCATATTTTGATTTATATTAAATAAAAAAAAAAAAAATTGATCAAAAACTTTTTGCTGAGAAATTAAAAAAAAAAAAAACCGATAGAGGGAAATTGAAAAAAAAAAAACAAGAAAAAAAAATAATTAAAAACTATACATATAAAAGTTAAAAGACAAAAGAAAACAAAAAAAAAAATATTAGATGGAAAAATGGAATGTATAAAAAGAAACTAAAACAGAAAAAAAAAATAACGGAATGACTTTTTTTGAGGTTAACTGGAAATTAATTTTTTATTTCGTGATAAAGAATTTTTGAAAAAATAAAAAATTGTAAAATAATTTATTGGCTCCACTAAAAGAAAAAAAAAAAAAAAAACAAAACAAATTAAAACAAACTAAAATATGACAATTAACCCTAAAAACCGCATCCAAGACTTAAAATTTTTTTTTTAACTCTGAAAAGCTTTATTGCCTTTCAAAGAAACTCTCAAGAAACGAAAATATAAGAATATTTATTTGAACACAGTTTTTTAATATTGCATTTAAATCTTTTAAGAGTTCGAGTTTTAGATCTGTATGGAGATACACTTCGACATATAACCACATATAACTATGAGGAAGAAAATTCAAATTTATAATTCGTATCCTGCGACAATATATCAAAATCTAATTATATAAAAATACTATAACAAATTCATTAAATCCTGGCCAAAATATTTAAAACATTGTATCATATCAAGAAAACGACTTCAAGTTTATTAAAAGTTTAAGATTCTCATTAGCTGACTAAGAAAACTGATCGATATTAAAGTCTGACACGTTTCTTTTTCTCCAAAGATCAATATATCAATAGAACGTATAGAGTTACTAGGCCAGTTTAGTAAATATCACAATAATAATAGGAAACTATATATCAAATTACTTGAAAGTGCAAGATGAGTTTGTTGAAATAATGAAGGAAGACAAAGTGAAAAAGAAGTGTTATAGGAAAGGCTCTAGCGCAAGAAAAATGGAAATAAAGGTGATGATCCATTGTTTTTCTAGATTTGAGTATATATCATTTTGAGCTTCATTTTCCTTCGAGGTCGGCCCGTTTATTTGATGACCTAATGATATCTTCGTTACCTTACCATTTAATTTTATTCAAATTATTTTATTTTATTACCGTTTAAAATTATAATATATTTATATTTACAAATAAAAATTCAAATAAGGTATTTTAAATTTTACTCAATTTTCAGAAAAATATAAAAATTAATAATAATTAAATCAAGACGATTTTTAGATATAATCTATATAATTTTATTATTTATTGTGTTTACCTATTTTTAAATTTTTATTAATATTTTTTTTGTGATCAAATGACTGTCAGTACGAGGAAAAGAAAATAGATTAACTCTAGCATCGCTTAACGGCTCTAATTGATTCAGCAATAATTTACATACATATTATATTATAAATAAATGTCAAAGCAATCCGTGAGTCATCACTCTGATTCACGTTATAATTAAATATTATGCGTCCAACGAAAATAATTTGACAGAAATGACATCAAATTTTGATTAAAAGTTTAAGTTAAAGTTAAAATTAAAGTGAAAAAAAAAATTTGAGAAACAGCTACAAAAATGAAATAAAATGGTAGATATGAAAGAACTATTGGTTGATCGATATTGAAAAGGAATAATTAGTGCATTATTTAAAATAAAGTAGTTTAACAGATGTCATAATTAGTTTTGTTTTAGTTCATTTCAATTTTAATTAAATCAAAAAAGTAAAATTTTAAATATTATAACATAAAAATAAATAGATTATAATAAAACTCCAAAAATACATAATTTATGAACCGTAATTAAATTGTCAAAACATTAAAATTCACAATAGATAATTCTTTTCCAGTAATTTTATTAATGGTACTAATAAATTTTGACAGTTATCAATAATTTGACATTCACGATAGGTTGGATTATGAATGTGTTAAAATTATAGGGTATGCTGTAATGGATCGACGAATATTTAGGTTTTATATTTTGAAAGTATTTAACAATTTAGGGTTAAACATTTTTTTTTTTGTTAAATTGAAAAAAAAAAGTGAAAAAAATAAAATGAAAAACAAAGATTGCACAGTTTTGATTAATTTCTTATTAAGCCCTTTCAATGAACTTAAAAAATTTATTTATTTTTAATTTGAAATTATGTTTCTTTTTTCATATCAATATTTTTTAATCGCTATTTTGTTTTGTTATTTTAATTAAAAAAAAAAAAAAATTTTCGCGATTATAATCTAAAGGATAATTAATTTTTAAATGAATCAAAAAAAAAAATTAATTGTATTGAATAGATAGTGAAGTTATGGTTAGTTTAATTGTACACGTGTATTGGATTTAAAAAAAAGAAAAAAAATTTGCAAAATTACAAAATAATTAAAAGAAAATTATTGAAGTTTATTGTTATATTTTACAGTTATTTTAAGATAATAATTTTTCAATTTTCTTTTTCATATTTTCTTGGTAGGAATTTTTCTTTTTCTTTTTATATATTATAACGAAAATCATTGGGAATTTTATAAATAAATTCTTATTTTTATTTTATAAATGACACCACAGGACTTTTAACAACCTTAAATTATAAAAAAGTAGAAAAGTTAAATAGGTCATATTAGAATCTAATATTTTATTTACTCTTGCTAAAACGTGGGGTATTCATAGAAATCACTGAGATTCACAGTCGAATAAGTTTTTAATGTAAAGGTAGAAGAGGTTTTAGATTATATTTAAGAGCAAAAAATTTTATGTAGTATAGGGTAAAAGTTGATAATAATAAAATAAATATAATTTTTATTATATGTAATTATTTTTTCCTTATAACATCTGCACAAAATTGGGCGAACAAAATTTAATCTTTTAAGAAAGATCTTCTGCTACAGCAAAAATTATTTTTGTAATCACTGAACAAAAATTTTTTTGTTAATTACCAGTTTGTTTACTATTCAATTTCTCCGTATGTTTCAATCTTTGAAAGTATAAAAGTATATTAGTACCAATTTCAAGAATGTCAAAATGAAAATTAGTCTAATCTAGAATTAAAAAAAAAGATCTACAATCAAATTACCTGATTCATGGCGTAGTGGTTAAATCGTTCGCCTTTCAAACGGAGGATCTTGTCTTCCCGGCCAGACCATGTAATAAAAAATAAGCAATAATTTTTTATCATAATAATGTATACCACATTATAATAATAACAAGTAAAAATAACAGTAAGTCGATGCAACCGACTTATTTATACCCTACACCTAAAAAATTCAAATTAAATTAAAAATCCATAAGTTATTTTAGTTAGGTATTTAATACAAGCTAAAAAAAATAAATGCTGTTACAACCTTTGTACAAAATTTCAGGTTTCTATCTTTATTAAATTCGAAAATATGATTGTTAGGTCTTGGGAAGTTTGTGAAGGCACGCGGACCACCACCCCAATTCATCTCAAATTTTAGAGACATCAACAGGGTAGAACATTCTTATATCAAATTTCAAGTTTATATATTTATTAATTTCGAAGATATGCTTGTTTGGTCTTAGGAGTTGTGTGGCAGATGCCCCAACAACCATTCTAATTCATCTTAAATTTTGGACAAATCAGGGATTCAGGAAACAACACCCTTGTACCAAATTTGAAGTTTCTGTCTTTATTAATTTCGAAGATATGCTTGTTCGGTTTTGGGAGTTGTATGGGAGGTACCCGAACGACCACTCCAATTCATCTCAAATTTTAGGAAAATCAGGGATTTAGGAAACAGCACCCTCGTATCAAATTTGAAGTTCCTATCTTTATTAATTTCGAAGATATGCATGTTCGGTTTTGGGAGTTGTATGAGAGGTACCCGAACAGCTCCTCCAATTCATCTCAAATTTTGGACAAATCGGGGATTCAGGAAACAACACCCTAGTACCAAATTTGAAGTTTCTGTCTTTATTAATTTCGAAGATATGCTTGTTCGGTTGTGGGAGTTGTATGGGAGGTACCCGAACGACCACTCCAATTCCTCTCAAATTTTAGACATATCAGCACCCTCGGAATCAAAACAGCACCCTCGTATCAAATTTGAAGTTCCTATCTTTATTAATTTCGAAGATATGCATGTTCGGTTTTGGGAGTTGTATGGGAGGTACCCGAACAACCACTCCACTTCATCTCAAATTTTGGGGATATCAGGGATTCAGAAAAACACACCCTCGTACAAAATTTTAAGTTTCTATCTTTATTAATTTCGAAAATATGCGTATTAGGTTTTGGAAGTTGTATGGGAGGTACTCGAACGCATGGTCCGATTTCGCCCATTTACAATCCCCGCCTTACCTTAGTCATTGTTAACCTACAGTATAAATTTCATCAAGATAGCATCATTATTTTTTGAGTTATCGTGCGTACGGACGGACGGACATCGCTAAATCGACTCCGGCGTTGATCCTGATTCAGAATATATATACATGTCTATACCTAACTCGCTTCCTTTTGGTGGTTACAAACACCATACCAAAGTTAATATACCCTATACTTAATGTGTAGGGTATAATAATAATAATAAAATAATAATAATAATACCAGCTGATACAGTGGAGCTACTTTTGGTTACTTAAAGAAGGAAGGTTCTATATACTGTTACTGCATGTTGTTATTCACTAATGGACTTAACTCTGTGTGGCAAATAGCAACAACAATAATAATTAATGCTAACAGTAATAATAATAGCTACTATAGTGGAGTTGTCTTTAATTATTACCTCTTTCATGAAGGTGTTATATACTACTTATATATACTAACTTCATATGCTTTAGCGATTAACCAATGTACTGTTTTAGCCTCACATTATATTGGCTAGGGAGGGGTGAGTTTAGACTGGAAAAGTCTTATACTATTAGAGGGCATTTTTGGTGTCTTTAAATGATTATTACCGCCCTTAGGAAAAGAAAAAAAAAGTCTAATGCTGAAAGAATTCTGTTCATAACTCTTTTAAAAATAAAATATTAACCCGGGAGCGAAGTATTTCACTTTAAATATTTCAAAATTACAGCCACAAAAGATATAAACAATAAAAATAGAAAAGATATCTAAAAGGCTAAGCTTCTATAAATCGTAGTTTCTGAAGAAAATAATTTGACAGGTAAAATATAGATTCAGAAAAAAAAATATTTAGTTTTTTATAGGTAACTAAAATATTTAAACAAAAAAACTTAATTTATTTAAACAAAAAACAAAATAAATCTTGAAGAAAACGCTAGCTTTTTGTTAACATTTAATTAACTTTTCATTTTTCAATTCAATAATATAAAAAATTGATGGAAATGATTTTTTTTTATTTTGGCTTCAATATCAGAAAAATCTTATACGTTAACCTGAAATTTATCTTTTAAATAGAAAAATTATCAAACTATTTATTTCGTTTACCTCTAATTTAACTAATATTAACTTTTATAACATTTGTTACATTTTTCGATTTTGATTTCTTGAAAAAGTTTTTTTTTCTTGCGGTTTTGCAAAATTTCAATGACATCAACTGTCTTCACATGTTGATTTTACATGATAATCTTAAAAAGTTGAGAATAACAATAATGTTTAGGAAAAAAAAAAAAACAATCAAGAAAAATTTTATTTGCGGTAACAAAAAAGAAGGATGATTTAATGTCATTTTGAATCGATTTGTATACTATAAAATAATATTTTTGGTTGCCAGGATGTTATATATTTTCCGTTCATTTTCACTGAATGTCACTAATGATATCATTGTAATATTAAACTAGATTTCACCTGATTTCAAGTTTGAAATTCTGAAAGAATGCTGAAAGAATTCTTTCTTCCTATATTTCTCATATTACTATTTTGCCTCAAACAAACAGTACATTGTACCATAGGTTCTAACCTAATGTTTGGTTTAAAAGAGAGATGGCGTTTAGTTGGTTTAAGTCCAACACTACTAAAGAGAATTCACGCGTTGATCTAATTCGTGTTTTTCGAGATGTCCACCTATAGATGCAAAAAAAAAAATGTTCCAGTTTGGTGTTGTGAATGAAAAAAAAAATGAAGGAAAAAAAAATCTTAAAAACATAAGAATATACTTCTAGCAAAAGTTTTAAATTTTTTTGCAAATTTAATGTGTGCCATTTTTCTTTTTATTAAGGGGGAAAAAAAGTTAACTTCTTTTGACTTCAAAAAGTTGACTTGAAAAAGTTAACTTCTTTTGACTTCAAAATTTTTGCAAAAAATTAGAACTGTGAAATACATAATATGGTGGTAATAATACAATTTTAGGATACAGTGGATATTAAATACTAAAAAATCCTGGTTCAAGTCTTGGGTAAATGTTTTTTTTTTCTTTATATATTTGAAGTAGATAAAAGTATGTTCTTTTTACTAAAAAAAAGTGTGAAAATATTTTCAACGTTGACGATTTGTAGTTTTGTTTAAATATTATAAAAACATATTAGAAGACATATAGACGCTTATTAATAAATTCAAAACTGTTCAAGCAGATATTTAGAGTAATAAAAATATCAGAGAAATAAAAAGATTTTTCATCATGATGCATTGGCAATCTAAGTAACATTTGACATTTACTCCGTAACCGTATGAAAAAACTACAAAAAAAAAAAGTGATGAATAATTTTTCATACCTTTTAGTTTATTTTTCAGACTTTGAAATTTAAAAAAAAAAAAAAAATTATAAGTAATTCACTCGACTTGAAAATTTGTTCAGTTCGGAAAAAAAAAAAAAAAACAAATTCAATTCTAACAGTTTATAAAATGTTATTGAATGTAAATAATAGGTGGCACGCTTCTATTATCGATTCATGGATTTCCTAAAAATCAAGAAAAAAAATATTTGATAAAATGTTAAACGTGCCAGAAGTAGAAAACAAAAATTTGCAACTTTTCTTGGAAAGAAATCAGAAAAAAAAAAAAATGGAAACAATAAAATAAAATTCTGAAAGAGAAAAAAAATTATTTTTCAAATTTTCAAATCTAGAAAGGAAGTAAATTTTGTTGATTTTTTCTTTTTCAAAATCACATCATTGGAATTTTAATTAGTTGCTTGTTGCAACTTTTCTAATATTTTTTGTTTTTTTTTTTTACTTTTTGGTTGTTAGGTTCTTTAGTGTTTTTTTTTTGTTTGGAGGAAATAATTACAATTCTTTTAAAAAAAGCCATCATTTCTTTGTTAATAAAACTTTTTTTTTTTTTCAAATAATATAACAAAAATTAATGAACTTGAAAGGACCTTAAAATTAAATCGTTAAAGAAATTGCCTTTAAATAATTTGTCTTAAAATTCATTTAATTAATTGAAAAGAATGTTAAAAATAGAAAAAAACAAAAAAAAATTTTTAATTTAATTTTAATTAAAATAATTTTTAAAATTGAATTTAAATTTAATTAGGAAATTATTGTAGTCTTTAAAAACTACTATACTGTCTTTGTTGTCAATAAAAATTTAAAATAATTGGAGTGAATCATTTAAAAAATTAACTTTTTATGAAATTTTCTTTCTTTTGTTTAAATGTGAATCCTTGGGAAATTAAAAAAATTTATGTATATTATATAGTTTTCTACGAAGATCCTGTTATTGAAACCTTGAAACATTTAATGGTTCTATTTTTTTCTTCTTAAACATTACATGCTAATAATTGTTCTTGTTTTCCTGTTTTATCTATTTTTTCTTTCTAGAATATTGAGGAAGTTGGCAGTAATTCAATGTTCTTTAGTTTCAGACTTTGTTGTACACTTTGAGATTTGATGCGTATGGGCTGCACATTTACAAATTGGTTTTGTTAGAATACCAATTTTTATATATATTTGTATTACCTTAGACTTAATTATCCGGTAGACTTAGTACTCGATAAGTAGTACTCGATAAGTTTAGCTCTACGGGATAATTAAGTCTAAGGCTCTTCTTAATGATATATTAATATATTTTATTAATAATTAATATGCTATTTTAAATATTTTTCTGTTGTATTTTTTTGTTTTACTTGAATGATATATTACGTCAATAGTTTCGATTTTTCCCTAGGCGAAACTTTTACTGGAAACTGGACTGGTGTGACAAAAATAAATTTTTTTTAATGAACAATTTAATATTTTTGGCCACATATCATCTTTTTTAGATAAAATTTTTTTTTGTTCGTTATGGATTCTCTTTGTCAATTGGATATAAGATGTAAATCATCCTTTATTATCAAAAATTAATATTTTACGTTATTTTCTTTCTAATTAAAATTATTTTTGATTTGGGATTCTTAAGTTTAGAACTGTAATTAAAATCTGCTTTAAGATACATACTATACTTAAGTCTAAGGATCTTTCTGGTATGACAACTTGTTACATAAATAATTAAATTAACAATTGCTTATATTGTTGGAATAGTTTATCTGCTTCATAAAATTGTTGTGATTTGCTGAAAGAAATGAAGAAAAATATATAATTTGGTATATTTTGAAATATATAATATGAAACGTACATTATGATGCAGTAGATGCAACAACAGTTTATGTAAGATTAAAATATTCCTCAGATTACAAGCTACAAAAGGGGAAAAAAAAAAATCTAATTAATGTAATAACAATTATGTAATGTATTTGTCATCTCTAAATTCACCTCAATAATTTATTATGAAACCTTTTTATTTAATAATTAGCTGAAATTGAATTTGTAATTTTGTCCACAATGCAGTATTCACAGGAGCTAGCATTCACATATATAATCCATTCACATATCCTATTTACAAGTATAGCCCATTTCAAGACTAGCCATCTAGTTTAGGTTAGATTGTGCTTTCATTAAATCCTTACGTTGGTTTATGCATATGATATTGTAATAACTTTTGTATTACAGAACATCTGGAAACAATTTATATGTCAAAATGTAATTTACACCTAAACAGTAGTAGTATTTATGTTACATATTGAAATATAAAGTAGTTTTAATTATATGTATAGTTAGACTGACTATTATAGGAATTGAATTGAAAAGGATGACTTATATATAAATAATTATTAATATATTGAAAATTATAAAAAACAAAAATTTATATTAAAAAGAAGAAAAAAAGAAAAAGTGATACGCCTCGATTACCTCGACACTTTTTTTTTTTTCTGTAATATAACACTCAATTAGATGCCATAATATAATAGAAAGAAATTTGAATAAAATATAGATTGTGAGACAAAAGATGAATTTGTAAGGGGAATATAACGTCTTTTTAGGAAGGCAGTAAAAAAGCTTAAAATAATTATTTATTTCTTTTGTGCTTTATGATTTGGTTTTGTTTTTTTTTTGGTCCTATAAAAAAGTTAATTACCCGAATAAAAAAGTTCTTTTTGCGAGTGTTTTTGTCTTTGTTTTCTTTTTTTTTTTGAAAATTTTAATGTATGCTTTGTGTAAAAGTATACTAAAAAACGAAATTTTTTTTATTTTATATTTAAACAAC
Organism: Poecilobothrus nobilitatus; assembly: GCA_947095535.1. Classification (NCBI taxonomy): domain Eukaryota; kingdom Metazoa; phylum Arthropoda; class Insecta; order Diptera; family Dolichopodidae; genus Poecilobothrus; species Poecilobothrus nobilitatus. The sequence goes on along the minus strand of OX352774.1, from coordinate 38,833,267 downwards.
ATAAAAACAAAAAAAAAAAAAAAATGCGGCCGTAGACTTTAAAATATTGTCATATAATTACTGTTTTGTGAAAAAATGAATAAATATAAAAAATTTCTTGATAATAAATTTTACCATTTATTGGTTGAATTGAATGGCACTGTAGATAGACTGTCAATTTGAGTGTATTTTTTTCTTCATTCTCAAAAAATTCTAATCAGTTAGAAATAAAGTGAAGACTAACTTACGTAGCTTTGAATTATGCCATATAATAACATTGAGAGCTTTAATTGTATAATATGCTTCAGTCACTAAAAGTTCTCAGACATCCATTTTAGAAATATATTAGGTTTTCAAAAATATAATTTTACTTTTAAATGGAATTTACTTTAAAAATCTGCCGAGAAGTTTTTTTTGAAAGTTTTTCATAATTTTCCCAAATCTGTAATCTTAAGTGATCACTGATTAGATATATTAGGATATTTAAAGTTTGCCTGATATTAAATTGATTGATTGGAAGTTTTGTATTACTGGATAGTAATGCGAAATGAAAAATATCCCTACTTTGTATATTAGACTTTTAATAAGTAAATAGTTTATATTTTTTAAAAAGTATTGAAATAGTTGAAATATATATTTAAAATGGTTTTATAAAGGTAAAACTCAGAATTTATTGTTTCAAATAAATTTTTGTATAAAAAGTACACATTTCAGAGGGGTAAATTCGACTTAACCTATCGTGTCATTTAAAACCTAAATAAGTTGATATGTTATTATTTGTAATCAACAGAGCTTTCAATTTGTATGAGTAAATAGAAGGCAGGAAGGAAGAAATAAAAAATTGAAGAAAGAAAGGAAGGAAGGAAATTTGGAAAACAAACAAAAAGAAAAAAAAAATATTAAAAGAAATTTAGCTTTAAAAGAGTTTTTTGTGTACTTTTAAATATATACATATAATTATTTTATTGACATTACACAATAATTAGTTTTAATAACAAAATTGTTATTACTATGAGTTATAACAATTATTGTTATTATTATAAGCTGCTATATAAAATGACAAAGTTAGGAAGTGTAATGAATAAAAGAGGGGTGAACATTGATAAAGTTAACAATGCTTGTATAAAATTTTTTTTAATGAATTATTTCACATCGTAAAAATTTAAATGAAAATTTTCAGTTCTTTTTCTGTTTTATTTTTAACACACATCTGTAATTTGTATTTACATCTGAATACATGTGAATATAATTAGGGAATTATTAATGTTATAATATGTATGTTAATAAAAATAATATATTGTTAAATTTTAATTAAAAAAGTGATGCATCTTAATGGTTTTTATTTTTATCCAAAAAGCTTTTAGTTTTTTTGAACGACCTAGACAGCAAAAATTAAATATTATATATTAATATTAATTTTAATATTAACATATTAATTTTAAAACAAAATATTTTATTATTTTTATAAAAGACAAATCCGCATAAATAATTAAAATAAAAAACTCAGTTGTGTAGATTTTTTTATTAAGATCTATTGTTAATGGATGTCTCAATTGTCAGGCTTTAATTGAGTAAAGTGAAGTTTAAATAGTAACATATAATTTGTAAATTATATTAAAACATAATAGAGGTATTTACTCTTCCTAATATGTAACTAAAACATACTTCTCCGATGTTATACGATTAAAAATACAGGTTTTGTTATACCTCGAGAAACCTTACTTTTTTTTCTATGTTCACGTGTTTAAATAGGGCAGGAGGCGTTTAAAAAGACTGTTTTAATTCGAATTAGACAAAATTTGATTTTCTTTAACTTTAAATTTGACTAAATTAATCGTTACTCTTGTAGATATTGTAGCTAATATTGAAGAGTAATATATTTATTAGCGCTAAAAGATGCCGCGAAATGTCTAGAATTTTTAAGCAGAAGTAAGACATATTTTACATCTTCCGATCTGCTTCTGATATACAAACCCAACATTCGGCTAAGATTTGAATATAATTCATAAATCTTCGATGACGCTTCTAGAACTGCTCTACAGTATCTGGACAAGTTCCAAATTATGGAACACAATTCCACCACAAGTGTTGCCCTAGTTATACAGAAGTAAAAGGAATCTGTCAATTTGCATCTGCTAAAACTTCCATTTAATCACACTACTACAATTTAAGTTCAAAATTCCTCTTCCTTATTCCCTTTACCATTTCTTCCTATTTCTCTGCCATTATACTGCTTTTCAGTTAGGGTGATTAGCCCATTATACTGGTCTGGTGGAAGGCTAAGGTTTTCTTAATGTACAAAAAAAAGCTATTTGTGCGTCATCTATTGTATGGTAAAGCCATTTTTTGCCTTATTTTCAGATGTTGAATATTTGCTTATCTTATATACTTCATAAGTATACTTCATTGTAATTATTATATTATGAAATTTTTACATCCTTTTTATTATAAATGAGGCAGCCGATTTTCGGTTGAGGATAATAAAAAGTAATGCTGAAATGTTAAATAATCAGTACATTAAATTGAATTATGAATTGTAAAATATGTTTTTATATTCTACTTATTATGAGTTTATTGTGGAATTTTATATTATTATTCCTTTTTTGTTGAAAACCAATAAATTGTATTAAAATAATTTCATTTTTTCTCTCTACCCTCAACCCCTTAAGTGGTGCAAATTTTTTTTGTTATTCTATTCCGAATTTTCGTTGATTCTAGATTATTTTAAATATATTTTTTCTCTAAATTTATCATCTTATTATCAGACTTAAATTTTTTTTCATTGATTGGTAGATATTAAGAATTTTCTACATATATAATTAAATATGGATGTAGGTACATATGTATTTACCAAAAGAAATATTTGAGTTTAGTTTTACTGTGTCCGTTTCACTGTGTTCACTGTGTCTATTTCCAAAATTTATACACCGTTTAAGATGCAGGAATAAAATTTTAACAATGGATAGATGTCATTGGAGAATTAATTTTGTAGAAGAAGTTTTTTATGCAGCTCAACCTATTACGAAGCCGTAACCTTTTAAAACGACAGTAAATCTTTTAAGCTTATAAATGATATAAAAATTATATACTTTTTTTAATTTAGAATTTCAATTTACCGTTATCTAAAATTAAAATTTTGAATTTTCCATATCTCCAGAAGCCTATAATAGTCAGAACCTTGAACCTTAGTGAAGTAAGATCTTTCAGAATAAGTATAAGCTTCCTCATCATTTTTTTTGGACTTCCCCTGTTTAAGAGTTATTTTGGATCAAGAATTAAAAACTTTCTATTGTTAGATACCTATAACTTGGAAACTTGTGCAAACTTGTTAAACTCTTCTTGTACAAAATTTAACTAATTATATTTTATATGATTAAATTTTTTTTGTTTTGTTTGTAGAACGTGTTTTTGAGGTGTTCTTTGTTCTTATATTAGCCTTATCAGATATTGTATAAAATGTTTTCGTAATTTGGATGAAACAACATGTAAATAGAATGTATTTTTTTTCGATTGTTTTTGCGAACTTCCTCTAAAACTAAAGGCTTTCTTCGATTTAAATTACTTTTTCAATTGTTTCTTTAATATCACTTTAAGAAACTAAATGGATCAATTTTTTTTATTGCATCAATCATCACAAGTAAAAACTATAGTTAATGTCTATTTTATAACTAGATTTTAATACATTGATGAAAGAAGTTTTAACATTAAATCTCTTTTCATTTCATTCTGCATAAAACTTTAGTTCTTTTCACATTACTTTATTTCCATTTATTTAAATCTATTTTGGTTTTGGTCTTATTATGGTGGTTTGAATAAAAATGATTTAAATTGACTGAAGTAAAATAAAGATTTGTAAGTACTTTTAAAATTTAAAAAGGAAAACAAAATTAAAATAAAAGAAACAATCAAAAAATATTTTTCAATTCTTTGCATTCTTTGCAATCTTAACGTGAATATTGGATTTTCTTGTAATTTGTTTTATTCCTTTACATATAAACAGACCACAAATGGTAATACAAGAAATGCATTGTTAAGTACCAAAAAGTAGCTAAAATAAATAAAAATAAAAAAGATTATTTGAAATTTATAAATTGTTTTTATTTATTTTTTTTATTGTTTTTTACATAATTTAAAGTGTTAAAATTATTGCTTTTTAAATTTTTTGTTCATTTTTGTTCATCATTCACAAATTCTCGTTTTAAATTTTGAAAAAAAAAATACCATTTATTGATAAAAACAAAACTTTTAGTTCAGTACACAGTTTTGATGATAATAGCCCACAACGAGTCCACTCCCAGATAACGGTAAAATTTTTTTATGAAAATCTGAAATTGGAACAAAATTAACGCAAGATTGATTTTAAATAGAAAATAATCAAATATTGTTTAGTTAGTAATTTTAATTTTTTCAATATTAATATATTATTGCATATTTTTAGTACATTCTTAAAAAAATTGTAAAAAAATTAACATATTAATTTTACTCTTTCCGCCGTCTCGCTATCTGTTTATAAAATTTCTACATTATTTGCGATAAATCAAGGCAACTTTAACCATAACCCTTATCAATTTCACAATAAATTTAATTCCGAGATCTGAAAATAACAGTTGTAAAATAACTTTTTAGTACAATTAAAAAAAAAAAAAAAATTAAAAATCGTACATACTAGTTTCCCTCTCTCCGACGTCTGTCAGTCTGTTTACAAAACTTCTACACGGTTAAGATAGAACAATGAAGTTTTACCTGTGGATAGGTCTAAAAAAAAAATGGTAGCCCTAAATAATAATAAAAAATCAATATAATAAAATTTTTTGAAATTTTGTATTTAAATTTACTGTTGTGTGAAAATAAAATTTTGTTTCCTTGATATATCCGCATTTTTTTTAGGTAGAAACAAAAAATATTGTCAGGAAAGATTTTTCAGATTTATCATACCATACCAGTTTGTTTAAGAGGTATTTATAAGTCAAAAATTGAAAATTTGTTCTTCTTAGATTCCTGTAACTTAGACACCGTTAAAATTAAAACTTCTATATTATATTTTTATTACTTGGTTAACAAGTTTTCTGAATTATGTATACAATATCCCTAAAACTGGAGATAGTAAAATGTCTCTTGATTTATCACAAATTTTTTTTATAAAATTCTGAAAAAATTCATAAATTTTTGTGCAAGTCACAATATTCTCAACTGATTTTATTGCATTTTGGAAAATGTGCGTCCTTTGGTTTTACATTCTGTCTTGTTTATGTTACTACAGCCTTTAAAAATTGAAAAAATATCTATATTCCAAATATTTATTAGATACTCAAGTTATGGTGAAAGTTTTCAGGTATTTCAGATAAAATATAAACTATTAAAGTCATCGTGAATATGCAATTTCTAAAGTACTCAGAAAGATAATCAGGATTTTTTTTTTATAGTTTAAAATTTTATAAATGCAATATTTTGTTGTTGTGGAAAATTTTAACTTTTTAGTTTTTTTTTTTTTATTTTCATTTTATAAAATTATTTAAATTTTAAATGTAACAAATATTTAATACGGTGCTTACATTGCAAATTTTTATTTATTGATTTTATAATGAATGCACACGCAAATTTACCTTAACACAAATGTGAACAAAATATTTAATTAGTCTCATTAAATATAAATAAATAAAAAAAAAAAAAAATAGGTTGTAAATAAATAAAAATTAAATATATATATAATGTAGTTAATTAATTAAAACAAGGAAAAACAACCACAACATGCATTTTTCTTTATATGTTAACTATTCATATAAATAAAAAAAAGGATTTAGGATTTATATTAGGACATTAGGACATATCAGGACAATTGAATCTTTATATTATATAATATAGTCATTATAGATTATAGTATAGTAATGTAAACACAGGCGAATGTTCATATAACAAGCAGTTAAATGAAATAGATTTAAAAGAAACAATGCATCAAAGAAAGACGGAAATACATTTTTTTTTATGTCTCGCAGCTATCAGCTGTTGCACATAGTAAGTCTTGTCTTGATTTAAAACTTTTATATATAATTGGACAAAAAACAAAAAATTCAAAATATAGTAAATATTATTTAGATTTGTTACATCATCTCTTGCCAAAAATAAAATCCCTTACAAAGAGTGATTTTCTTCGTTCGAATTTTAAAACATTGTTTAAACATCACATAATTTTGACTTCAGTAACGTCAAATAATAAAAAATTTTTTTTTAAATTTTGTTTTGCTTGAAGATCTTAGTTTTAGTTTCCTGATAGCGCCTTATTAATTTTGATTAGATGGCACCGTATTCATAGTGTAACTCATTTGTTTAGATATAAGGTAAAACTAAGCATACTTTCAAACATTTTTCTATTAAACATAACTTTTATTCTTAAGTTAGCAACTAATTTTAAATTTCCCTTTCAGCTTAGATTAATCGTATAAAATAAATTGCAATAAGAACCTCAAATGTATGCTAATGATATCACAGGCTAAATGAAGTATGTATGTAGATTTTTTTTATAATTACTTTAAATGAAATTTTTTTGCAGTGAAATGAAGCAGAAATTAATTTAATATAAGAATTAAGGTTATACGGACTTGAAATCATTTCAATAACGTGGATTGGAATTTTTGTTTTTTATTTTTAGATGTGGCGAAGCTTCTCAAAATCAATTTTATTCTTTGATCTATTTTAATTGATGTAAAACTGATTGTTTTTGAGAAGGTTATAAAATATTTTCTTATTAAATTATGCATCAATGAACATTTCATTTTATTTAAAATAATTTAATTTTTAATATTAAACATTTGCGAAGGTGTAAAGAGTAAAAAATATTCTATAATTATTCAACTTAGATTTTTCAACATATCAAATTTAATTATAATTTCTAAATAATAATTTGTGTTACTTAATCTTCTGCAAATAATTATAGATATTATTTTTAAATTTTCTCATGTATAAATAATAAAATGCCATTCATGTAATATAATTATAAAAATGATCTAAATGTTTTATTATTTTCTTTAGTTTTAAATCACTGATGCTGCAATTTAAATTTAATTTATTATGATTAAAAACAAAAAAAAACGAGGAAGAATACAGTTGACTTTGTCAACTCTTAGATACCCGTACGAACCGTTAGTATGTTCACAGCCTGTCACTCTGCTTACAATATTATTTTTTTAATATTTTAGTATTTTAAAATAATTTGGGTGAATTTTATAATTTCTAGAATTATGGGTTGTACATATATTCAAACTATATGTTTATATGTACATTCTTCAAAAGCAGATTCTAACCTTTCACATAACGATTATCAATCCAAAACTTTTCAAATATTCTATAGTACCATTTAATACTAAGCGGTAAATGTATATTAAATTTACTTAGTACAAAATAGTAAATATAATTTTAAATATTATATTATATTATATTCAAATATTCCATTGACAGAATAATTTCTTATAAATACAATAAAATACATATATGTATGTAAATACGGCGCTATATAATATACATCTATACTCTTATCATTCATTCATCAGTGACTTATACGATATGTAAATAAACATGATATTATATAAGTATGTATGTATAACAATATCATATAAATAAAAATTCTTCAAGCAACCGTTATGGTGTTTATTTAATTACATTTTTTTGTACTACGCATTATATCCTCAACAATTTCAAATTATCGAGTAAAACAATATGCAAAAAAAATTCGTTAAAGAAATTTGTTAGAAAATTTGAAAAAATCAAGTAACACTTTCGTCAATTATAAAGTAACCCTATATTATTAAAAAAAGTTGTTAACAGAAATAAAAGTATGATGTTGGAGCTTTAATTTTTGTGTATTACTTCAAAAAAATTTTAACAGGTGTTCAAGTTAGAGGTGTTTAAAAATAGGAAATTTTCAGTTTTTGACCCCTTACAGCTCCTAAACGGGGGGTGATACAAAAAAAATTTCTGAAATGACTCATACTAATTTTCAAAGATCTAACTTCTGTCAAAATTTCAAGTTTCCAACTTTAACCGTTTAGAAGATGGAAGGGTTAAAGAATTTTGCAAAATTTGAGTTTCGCATAACGGTAAATTAAGACACCGTATGCCAAAAATATATATTTATTGTATATATACTTTTAAAGCTAATGAAAGTAGTAATCGTTTGGCGTTTTCAAAATGAAGATATACCTTATACAACTTGTGCTATAACAATTTAAATATAGAGCTTTTTTGAGCCTTTGGGGAGCTGTAGCTCCGTAACGGGTGGGGCTACAAAAAAAAGTTATTAAAAATAAAATTAATATTTTTGTGAGATCTATCAGCAGTTAAAATTTCATAGCTCTATTGCAAAAAAAATGTGGGGATCTAAAAGTTAGGTGTTCGAGAGCTACCCTAAGGCTTGGTCCAAACTCAACCAAAAAAAATAGGGAACCTACAAATTACTCCCAAAATATTTTGTGTAAATTTCAAGATTCTAGCTTTCTTAGTTTTTGAGTTAGCGTGCTGACGGACGGACGGACGGACATGGCTCAAAAGTCTTAGATTTTTTTTCTGATCCGATCCATACCTTTGAAGGTATATCTAGCTCGCTTATTTCGAACGGGTATAATCTTAATTCGAACGGGTATAATAAAAAACATATAGGTACTATTAGGCGCTGTGAAATAAAGCCATACACAAAACATCCTTATTTCGCTTTTAAATGAGAAATAAAGCGGTATCGCGAATTTTTTCCCGTATTGCTTTATTTCCCATACAATTCCTATATATAGCTTTATTTCCTTTTTAAAAATTAAATCTATTCCCTTCAAATAGAATTAATATAAATTTTGAAAACAATAATAATAATTATCAATTTGTTTTTTAAATTTTTGTTAAATGTACATATATATGTATGGTCCTGGATGTACAGAAAATTACGCTGTATAAAATATCGCAATAATTAATTTTAATTCAATTGGAAATATTTTGGCAAAAGGAATAACCGTGATTTTGAATCCAACTCTAAAATCTCTTCCCTCAAATATTCTATAAAAAACGTAAATAACTCTGATTTTGAATCTATAACTCTGACTTTAAAATCCCTTCTTGTGCTATTTTATCGAGCTAACATATCTACATATTCTCGAAAAGGGAACAAACCTAATTTTGGATCTGATTTTAAAATTCTTCTTAATTGAGAAACTCGTATAAGATATATATAAATATTTTAGATGAAAGGAGTGCTCTGATTTTGTGTAACTCTAAAACCTCCTCGAATTCAAAATATCGTATATACATACATTATATGATATATGTAAATATTCTGTAAAAAGCGTAAAACCCTGATTTTGTAACCAACTATAAAGTCCCACCTAATTATTTCTTTTACAAATATTTAAACATATAATGAGGGCTGCAACCCTTGCACCTTCGCTAAACGAACGCTAAAATTATTTTGTAACCAACGATAAATTCTTTCCTAATTGTTTCTGCAAAGTATATTTGTTACTGCATTTATTTATAAATACTTATTGTTAAACTTTGTTTAGTATAATTCGTATCAATTTTACTATATGACTTCAATTCGCAAAGTTTGAGAAAACGATATGGCTTTATTTCGCTTTTGAATGGGGAGCTTTCAATGAAAAATTTGCTATATGGCTTTATTTCTCATTCAAAAACGAAAACTGCCCCTACTGTTGTATGTATATAAAATTTAGTTTTCTTCATTATTGTTCAAGATTTTAATTCTATATATTAAAAATTATATAACTTCTTATTAAGCACATATCTGCCTATTAAATAATTTTTCCTAACCAATAACATAATATCATGATGTTTGCATAATTAGAAAAAAAATTAAAATGAATTTAAATATATTATGATACAATGAAGACAATTACATAATGACTGATGATTCAAGCAAGCAGCAGAGAAAGATGGTATTTTAAATACAAATAAAATCTGTCTAACTCAATTACAAGTGCAATTTGGCACATTTAATAAATTAATAAGTATATGTATATGAAAGTATCTTAAGAATGATGAAAATAACAAATTATTTAAATAAAACAGGGATTTAGTCAATAAGATATTTATTTTCGAGCTTTTACAAAAACATACATCCTGTGTTGCAAAAATAAGTGAAATGAACTGAAGAGAAAAAAAATCTGCTATCTCCAGCATAGGACCGATTGCTATTCTACGAAAATTATAAAACCAAAATTCATACATTTTTTACATAATAATTTATATCAAAAGAAAATAACTTATAATAATTTAACATCATTTTTTTTTAATCAATAACAAAAATAAGCAATGCAATCACACACGCACCCACATACAAACAGACAGAAATCACACTAAATATTTTTTTACAGCCTTCTACGCACCGGAGTAGTGCATATTAGCCAAAATCTCGGGTACAAATTTTTAGTATGAAACAATATCTACCTTATACATAATTGTATGCGGTTGGTAAAAAGTACATTAATAGCACCATCGCTTAAGCTTAGCTTAATACTGTCTTGCATGGGACATTTTTTGTTTTTTTTTCGTTACACTCCTATCAGGATCATAGAGTACCAACTAAGTGAATTACTATTCAAATTTAACTAAATTTCATTTTCTGGAATCATTACTTCCATTAAATGAAAAGTAATATATTGAACATATTATATTCTCCTTTATTGTCATTTTGGATCGCTACCTTGAAGCGTTCCTTTTCTGATTACATATACTACCAATAACTTTGCATAAAAGAATCCTTCCCTAAAGGTTGGGTAGCGTGTAGTAGGGTAATAAATAATAGGGTATCTAACATAATAAGTATAAAAAAAAACCTTACATGTCATTTAACTTTAATTATATTAAAAAAAATGTATTGTTTATAAAAGAAACAAGGTCATGATATAGTTAAAAGTGTATTTTTCTAAAATACATTATTAAAAGCTAATGTAAAGATTAAAAAGTGCATTTTTTCTTTACAATTTGAATTTTTTGTTTTTTGCAATTTAAAATAACTGTTTTAGATGTATATATAAATATTTTAAAGATAAGAAGATATGCATCAGTTTATCACATAACGGTAAGATTATATATTTTTTTTTATTTATAAAACATAAGTCACTCCACTGTCGTTTAAGGTATTAAAATTGAAAAAAATCTTGAAAAGTATGTATAGTAGAACCATAACCATTAAAATATAAACTCCTTTTCCAGTTTTTGAAGCTTTCTAGTTCCGTAATAAGTAAAAAGAAAGTATCTGCCAAAAAAATGTTTTTTCTGTAAAATTAATTTTTTAATAAAATTATTAAAATTTCTTTACTTTATGTCAAACAGTGTTAACACAAAAAGAGATAATGAGAGAACTGTTTGAGACAAACAAAACTTGTGTTAACACACGAACGAACGGAAAAATAAATGAAAAACGAGGTAATAATTAAAAAAAACATACATATTTTTATTTTGTTTTTTAAATGTGATAAAAAAGAATTTATTCTTATAATAAAATGATAAAAAAAAAAAATTACTTCCGAAGGACATGAGAGTGTTAATAGAGTTGAAAGGAACATTAATTAAGTTAATAGATACATTCTTAGAAAGCTCTTTAAAATGTCAATTAAAGATAAGATAATATTTAAAGAATTCATTATCATTATTTGTCTTCTGCTTCTTAAATATAATTTGAAAATTATTATAGTACTGATATAAAGGATATAAAAGAGAGAAGAAAATTCTTTAGAAAATTTAGTTGTTTATTAGACACAATTACATAGGTGTCTAAATAATGAATATGAACATACAAAATGTGGGTCATTGAATCAATTCTTCTAAAAACTTCTTCCATAATTGAAAACATTAAGAAAGAAAAATTAATCGATTATTTTTTGATAAGTTTCTATACCTAAAATTTTAAAAGGATTTAGGTTTTTCCTTGATATTCATTAAAACAAAAAAAAAAAATGTATGGGTACTATAAGTTAGTGTGTTATTTATTGTTATAAGATTATTTTATCTTTGACATTTACCTAATATAAAATCTTATTACGTAAATATATAAAATTGGTTGTATATATTATTTATAATGGCTTTTGTAAACTTTGATATGAAAGGATATTTGCAAAATAATAATTAAAGTAATTGTTAAAATATTATTTGTTGTGTGATTTTATTGAAAATAAAATATTTAGGCAAATAAATTTGATGGAAACTTAACGTGCATAGAATAAGATAACTTTAACTTATAGATAAATATTAATAATGGTTAGATTATATGGCATCAACTTCTGTTAAATTTGGTTGGTTTTTGTGCCATATAAATAGTTGTCATATAACTCCGAAATTTACATAAATATTATCGGTAGGTACTTAATTAAGTTAAATATCTGTAATTTTGTAAAATTGATTAAATTTTATGAAAACAGCTCAAATTATGTACGTGTGGATTGGCACAGTAAACTCTACACCTCTATTCCTCTTATTATACTCTATATCTAAAGTATAGGATATAATAACTTTGGTATGGTGTTTGTAACTACCAAAAGGAAGCAATTTAGATATGGAAATGTATATGTATTCTTAATCAGTATCACTTCCTGAGCCGATTTAACGATGTCCATTCGTCTGTCTCTCCGTTTGCACGATAACTCAAAAATTAATAAAGCTATCTTGATGAAATTTATATAGCATTTTACTAATAATAAAAGTAAGTCGGGGATTATATCTAGGAAAATTCGGTCCATGGCTGCGGATTTTGGAAGCTTCCAAACGAGCCCAAGAGCACACGAGCATATCTCCAAAATCAATAAAGATAGAACCTTCAAATTTGGTTCAAGGGTGTTATTTCATGTTTCCTTTATGTTCTTTCATGTTTTCATGTTTTAGTGTTCTTTCAGGTTTTCCTGAAGTTTGAGAGAATTTGGACCATGGGTTCGAATTTTCGAAATATCCGAACGAGCCCCAGAGCAAACAAGCATATCTCCAAAACCAATAAAGATATATAGTATTTTTACATTTTGTACAAGAGTGTTCTATCATGTTTCCTTTCATTTAAAATTGAAAATTGATAGTTGAGATGATTTGGGCCATGGGTTCAGATTTTGGAAGTTTCCAAACCACCCAAAGAGCAAACGAGCATAGCTCCAATACGAATAAAGATTGAACGAATAAAGATATGTAGAATAAAAAATTTTAAAATTATTCTGTAATGTTTTCTCTATGTACCTGAATTTGAGATGAATTGAAGTTGCAGTTCAGGCAGCTGGCACCCTCCTGCCAAGGTCTAACAAGATCTTCGAATTTAATAAAGATGGAAAGTTGAAATTTTGTACAAGGGTTGTAAAAGTGTTTATTTTTTTGCTTATATTAAATACCTAACTAAAATAATTTATGAATTTTTAATTTAATTTGAATTTTTCAGGTGCATAGGGTATTAATAAGTCGGTTGCATCGACTTACTGTTACATTTACTTGTTTTTCCTTTTTTTTTGTAATTAAAAGAAAAGCATTTATTAAGATTTAAGTTATTTTTCTCTGAATCATCTTTTTATAACGTAACGTATTCCTTCTTTTTTATTGAATCATCTACACATTTCTAGATCTCTATCCCAAAGTTTAACTCAATACTCACCGTCCTATTGTACATATACATTTTTTGTTCTTTTTAAAATTTTTAAACACTTTTTAAGATATCCTTGAATTTTTTTTTTTTTTTTTTTTAAGAGTTTATAATTTTCAAAAAACATTATAAATAGTATTATTGATCTTATATTCATATAAATTTTCTTATATCAAACAAAAAAGAAAACAATGGATATCCAATATAATATTGTAACAAATAAAGGTCAAAAATTACCCTTACCTTTAAATATTTTTTTCTTTTGTTTGTTTGTAAATAAAAGAAAAGAATTAACTTTCTTTTTTTTTTCTACCCCATCTTTTTTTCTACTATTCCAAGTTGAAATAAATCTCATTTTATTATTTATTAAAGAAAATTTATAAGCCCTACTATTTAAACACTGTGAATAAATAAATAAAATCACAAAAGGTCAAAAAAATTCTACAAATACTTAATATAATATAAGAACAGGAAAATTTAAGGTTGTGGTGGGTCGGAATTGTGAATTGTTGGATTGAAACGACAGAAGGGATAACTGTTGTATTTATTAAGAATAAAATTTTGTATGGTTTTTATTGTTTTGGTTTTTTTGTTATTTTTTTAGAGGAGAACAGAAGCAAGGATAATGGTAATAAAATTAAAAAAATAAAAAATTCTAAAAAGGAAACATTTAAAAATATACAGAGGGGGTTGAAAAAAAAGAAAACATTTCATTAGAAAAGCAAAGAACAAAGTAAAAAGAAAAATAAATACGTACCCCACTGAACAAAATTTAGTAACTTTTTAACCAACAAAAAAAAAAAAAAAAAGAAAAATATGAATGGTATATACAGAAAATCAGCAGGAATCTTTTGTTGTTGTTTTTTAGGATCGGAATTAAAGAATAACATAATGGTTGGCTTATAATATTAAAAATTTATATTACGAAGCTCTTTTCAAGGATTTACTTATTTATATTGATGCTGTTGTTTGAATATTATTTTTAAAAAAAACAAGGAACTGAGAAGGAACTGAATATACCAAAAAAGATGAGAAAATTTTAATATGTATTTGTTTTTGTTTTTTTTTTAGGATTTTTGTACAAAATTATTCAAAAAAAAAAAACGAAAATTGCTATAATTTATCCATTTTTTAAGTACTTTTTGATTTTACTGATTTATTTTAGTTAAAATCAAAAAAATAAAAATAAAATTAATTTAAAATTTTACCTTGAAATTCAGGACGCCGCCTTCAACAAGAAAAAAATAATAATACTAAATGAAATATGTAAAAAATTCTTAAATATTTTTAAAATTTAATGTTAAAATGGCTAGAAATGCCAAAAACTTAAAAAATTACAATATCTTTTAAGGGGAATTTTAAGAATATTTAATTATTAGTTCATTGCATATTATATGACACTAATTTGCATATTACTTTGCATATTATATGAAAAATTTGAAAAATCTTTAAAAATTAAACGGTTCTAATCAGATCATAAAAATTTATTAGGAATTTGTCTGTATAATAATTTGCTTCGATATCATTTGACTGGATTTAAATTAGTTCTTTTGTTTTTAAATGTAAGTAAAAAATTAAAGCGTATGTTGAAAGTTCGTGCATTAAAATCTCATGTCTCAAAATCTCGTGCAGTTATAAATCTCGTCTTTTAAAATCTCACGTTTCTAAATCTTGTTTGCCAAAATCTCGAGTCTTGAAATCTTGCGTTTTCACGATATTTTTTTAAAAATAGAAATGGAAAAAATACGAGAATTATTGGAAGCAAGTTTTTTTTGATGAAAAAAAAGTTTAAAAATGAAAATGTCGAAAAAAAAAATGTTGAAAAATAACATAGTTCAGTTCTATGTTGTCAAAAAAAAAAAATTTATACAATTCTTTTTAAAGTATATTTTAGAGCCGGTTACAAAATCAGCTTTTATTAATTACATAATATGTATCTAAAAACTATTATTAGGAAGGACTTTAGAATTGGACACAAAGTCAGGTTTCCAATAATTTGTTTAGGAGGGATTTCGGGCGGTAACTATATTAATTTGCCTTGTTGTTGAATATGTATGTGAAAAAAATATTAGGAGCACTTTTATAGTTGGTTATAAAAACAGGATTTTAATACAGGACCACTTGTTTAGCAGTGGTTTGGAAGCTTCTGTCTCCACTTTATAAAATACTTTGTTGTTTTAGTATATTATGTAAAATAAATAATTAGGAAGGATTTGGTTATAATAATAGAAAGAGTTGAATAAAAAATTAATAAATAGGAAGGAGTTGGTTACAAAATCAGAGTATCAATAATTTGTTTAACTAGGTTTTCGAGATGGTAGTCTTCAATATTTAAACGTTTTTTGATATTGAAATATGTATGAAAAACAATAACTAACCTAATCCTAATCTAATTTTAAAAGACGAGATTATTATTAGGAGGTAACATTTTTGTGTTGGGTTGTTTATAAATCAGGGTTTCAATAATTTGCTTATAACTGTAATCCTCTTATAACCTTGAATGATTTTATAATAAAATATGTATCTAAAGAATAATTAAAAAGAGTTTTAAAGTTGAATACAACATTAGGATTTCATAATTCTTCCAAAATATGTAAATATATGTAGTATAAGCGAGATTTCGAATTACAAGGGCGATATTAAGTTGGTTACGAATAAAGTTAAATAATAATTCATATTACAATAAGATTAGGAATAGAATAGATTTAAATACTTTAGAATATTTGAAAGAGCAAATCGCATTTCTATTTATGGATGCATGTATAAACTTTGCCCATAAAATTATGAAAACGTTTATCTGAGCAATATTTATATAGGCCAATGAGTCAAATGATAATACAGGAAAATAAAAATACAGACAAATGATATCCAGTCAAGTTACATCCACTACAAAATGAATTACTGGCTTCTGATACTTACCCAAATGTATTTTACATACTTTTTTCTATTTTATTTTCCTGAAAATTTGCCAAAGGCATCACTAAACACCTTCTTTTTCTATATATAATTTTCAGAAGTTGTGTTTTTCTTAACTTTTTACAATTTTTATATATTTTATTTTTAGAAAATCTTTGTTTAAGGCCCTAAAGCTGGTTTTAAAAGGTTTCGTTTATACTATTTGTGCTAAGTTATACCAGTTGTACCAAGTATTGGCCTTGTCAAATTGTATATTATGGTAGATAATAATATCAAAACTAAAGTTTACATTTTTTTTTTTAAATTAAATTAAATAATTAAATTTTATTTTATTTTATTTTTATCTCATGATAAAAAGCATGAAAAAAGTCATTAAAATGATTATTACGCCATGTGCAATATTTAAAAGCAAACTGATAAAAAAATTTAAAAAAAAAAAAAACATTTTATTATAAGAGAATTTCATTACTTTAAATTTCATTATAAATTTAAAATATATGAAATTATATTGAATAATAAAAATAAGTGGCAAAAAATTTGGTAAATTAAATTGATATAACCGCACGTGCACGTATACTTTAAAATTAAGTATGAGAAAAATACATTTATTAACCTACAAAAGAATACAATTGGATGTAGTGTTTAATTATTAATGAATAATTCAATTTAAGAAATTCAGAAAATTCAACGAATCAATTTTTATTAATATATTTTTTATATTATTTCATAACTTGTCTTAACTAAAACTTAAATATTATAATGGCAATGTTTGTTTATCTCTAAGGCTTTTAATTTTAAAAAAGATTTAATTTTATACATATTTTATATTTCAATCCTATGTAAGTGGTACATAAACGGTTTGTTATTGGATACATTTTGTAACACAATATTATGTAGTTATGTGGTATGTAGGGCTATAGTTAAACTTCAAAATTCAAATATTTTTCTGGGATCCTGCAAAAAAAAAAATTTCGAACAAAAAAGTTTTTGAATAAAAATCATTGGACAAAATTGTGAAGGAAGGTGAAAACCATTGTAAGATACAGTATTAAACCCAGTTTTGTGAGATTATATAACTTACTAAACATATTAGTCCCGTCTTAAAATATTAATAATAGTTTCAAAGACTAACTTAAGACTAAAACTAAGACATTAATTTTGCGTTAATTTCTTGTAGATGTGCTGGAACTGCAGACCTCCGTGAAGGTTATCTGCGTTAATCGCTAAATTTATTGTCTAGTTTTTTTTTAATCTTTCAATTGGTATTTTCGGAAGGTATAAATGAATTTTAAAGCTTCCACATTTATGCGTCCTTGTAAACGTGTCTTATGTTATGTAATATTTTTTTATTTCTTACTTACTAGATATTTCTAGGTATTTACTATAGATATTTCTAAGATCACTATGTAAATCGCAATTTAGTTCGTATCAAGAAGTTCTAACAATGTTACGTAAAATATTATTTTGGAAAATGTGGATGCTTTGAATATTTGTTTTATTTGGCAAAACTTCATATAGCTGTATACAGTATAACCAAATAGGCTGAATTATTACATTGTATACCAAAATTTTATATTCTGTTTGTAATCTAGAGTTTCAACCTAGGAGCCAATACATTTCACTATAATTTAAAAAAAAAAAGTCCCGAAAATCAAAATTTTGTATATACAAATTACATCTATACGTATATTCTGGAAAAGCGAATTACCCTAATCTTTTAACCAATAATAAAATCTCTCCCAGTTATTTTTCTTACATATTTATTTTAACTTATAATTTGGGTTATTTGAAGGAAGGTACTTTATCTTAATTTACTATTAATTGAGTATTCTGTGTTTTCATTTAGTTTTCTATCTAAAAATATTTAAATTATAATGTTTGAACGGTGGTTGACGATTTTTGATAAGTTTCCTCACGTTTTACAAAACTTCTTATTATCTTTAATTTCAGTTTGTTTCTACTTAGTTTTACTTTATTATATTTTTAGAATTATTTTTTTCTGCTTTCTTTTCTGGTAACTTTAGGAGATTTACAACCACACTATTATCATTAGATTGCAATAATCATTTTTATTGTACTTAACTTCACAAATAAAATAAATTAACATTGTTTAAAAATGAATCCTCATAATTAATTGTCATCTATTAAATTAAAAAAAAATAGAAAATAGCATTACTTTAATATCAAATATGTATTTATTTTAAAATAATTTTTCAAAGCAAGTGCAATAAAAATTTAAAATCCAAAACATTAAATTTAATATTTAATTATATTATTTTACACGAACATTTTTTTAACACAACATCTTTTAAATTTTGTACAAATACACACATTTATTTCTTCAAGTATAAAAAGAGTTAATTTCCTTTTATTTGTATTACTTTTTAAAAATTCAATTTTTTAACAAACAAAACGTTGAAAACAATCAAAATACCAACAATAACCAATGGCAGGAAATACCGTTAAAAAAAAAAGTACATTCTTGATCTTAAAATTTAATATTTGAAGAGCAAAATAAATCAAATTTATAGTCTGTGTAAATAAAAGAAAAAATTCAGCACAATATTGTACAGAAAATATTTAAGTTAGAAAAAGTAAGAGGATAATCAAACATAAATAAAGAAAAAAAAAAAGAAATATTACGAAAAAAAAAGAAAAACCAACCAAAATAAACAATGAGCAAGAAAGAGAAAGACCAAACAAAAAATAAAATAAAAATGACGCCAAATTTATTCTTTGTTAAACACATGAAGTAAAAAAAACAGCACACACACAAAAAAAAAAAAAAAACACTGTGAAAACCTCATAAACTATTTAAAATTTAAAAAAATTGAGTAAAAAAAAATGAATCGAATACCTACTTACATACATAAAACATAATATTATATAACGGTGTAATAATAACAAAAAAAAAAGAAAAAAACTAATATTACCGTTTATTAACTAAGAAAAAAAAAACACCGCATTTATCTACTAAAAATTTTATGGAGAGTTTTTACAAAAGACGGGCTATGATAATAAAGACCTTGGAAAACCCGGTTATAACAACAACAACATCAATTTTGGTAATAACACAGAATGTAATGAAGAAAAGAAGAAAAAATATGTATATAAATGTTAAGTATACTCGTGTAACGTCATTAGAACAATATAAAGGAAAGTAAAGAAATAGAAAGAGTTGTATAAAAACAAAAAAGAAAAAAAAAAAAAAGAAAAATAAACATTAAGTAGAGGAAGAAAAATCAGATAACATGAAAATTGTAAAGATTGTTGGTAACTAAAATGAGGTAAGAGAATATGAAAGGAAAAATAAATATGTACATAAAAAGAGAGAGAGAGTAGTTGCATGAGAGAAAAAAACCAAAATAAAAAAAAAATTAAACATTTATTTTTTTCTTTTGTTAAATTTTTTCTAACAGTTTTCTTTTACTTTTTTTCTTTTTTTGTTTTTTTTTACATTTATTTTCTTCGTTAAAGGATTCCGTAAAAAAAGGAAAGCATAAAATTTAAATTTAGGTCAAGATTTCAATAGGACCTTCTCTTCATCTCTTCATCTGTAATGTTTTTTTTTTTTATTTGATTTCTTTTTAATTTTTTATTATTTCAGTGTTTAAACAGACATTAAAATAAACATTCATATAACCACCCACACTTAATGTATTTATATACAATTTTCATATAATGGTAGATTCGTCAACATCCTCCAACTTACATACAATATTGTTAGATGCAAAAACAAGGACACTAAAAATACCAAAAGAAAAAAGAAAAAAAAAAAACCAAGAAAAAATTAAAAATAAAACCAAAAATGTGTGAATGAGAAGTGGAATGCAAAAGAAAGAGGTAGAAATTTAAAAGACATACTTAACATGTTGAGGAGCATATTTAAAAAAAAAAAAAGAATTTTTTTTATTTATTATTTTAATGAGAAAATGTTGCCATATTAAAATCGGTTCGTTTTTATTGATATTGAAATATTGAAGTGAAATCTTAAGAATTTTAAACATTGATAAAGACTCTCTGAATCCTGATTGACTACAACATTGTTACAAGACATTGAAAATTTACAATTATAAATATTGATAAAATAAATGTCATGTTAAATCCATTTTATCTAAACAGGTACGGTATTTTACGTACTTTTGTTTATATTTTGAGCATTTAAAAATCGTAACATTTTTTAATATAGCAAACCTTTTTCAATTGACAATAGTTTAAAATACTGTAAAAAATAGTTTAGAATACTGTAACTTGCAGCAAAATTTTGTAAATTTATGAAGTATTTTATTTATAAGAAAAAATTGTGAAAAAATCAACTGCGACACTTTCTCCAATTTTAAGACAATCCAACATAATTATATATCTGCTAATACATGTAAAAACATAATCTTAAAGCTTTAATTTATGACTTGTATTTTGGTATTTTTTCAATTTTGGAGTCCTGATAACTCTTAATTAATGCTTATACATATAATAACTTATGTCAATTCTGAAAGATCTACTTCTGCCAAACTCAAGACTCTATCTAAAAGTCTTACGGAGATATGAAGGAAGTAAAATCTTGCATAATTTTGCTTTACATAACGATAAATGAACAGAGGGGCAGACGGATGTAAATAAAATTAAAAATTTTAGCGAACATAACGAACAGTAGGAAATACAATATTTTGGGGGGTTTTAAACCTTAACAATTTTTCATACTAAAGAATTTATCACTTTAGATTTTATTAAGATTTCATTAGGGTTAAAAATATAAATTTGGAATTGTGTTAAACAGGGGACTACCCAAATTCATATTAATTTCTTTTTTTTCAACTTTTCTCTCCTCCATCCATATGGAAGGTGTAAAACGGCAAGAAGGCTTTTTCTATTTTAATTTGCGACGATCATTTGAAATTTTCTTAATTTAAAACAATATTGTTGAGACGTGACTTCGGCTAGAACAGTTACTTCATATACCCTTTCCTGTTAATAGTTTTTTAAAATTTAAAGTTATTATATGAAATAATTACAAAATTTGAATTTATTTGCATTAAAAATAGTATGAATTAAAAAATAAAACTTTTATTTTTTCCTTTCTTTTTAAAAACTACAAAATAAATTAGAAAAAAAACACCATGTAAAGAAAACTGAATAAAATTATAATTAATTTAAAGAATAAAAAACATTATAATGTTTTTTTTTTTTTTTCTTTGAATTAAATTAAATTTTAATTAAAAAATTAAATATTTAATGACTACTTAAACAAATTTTAAATCACTTTTTTATAACACTTTGTGAGAATATTATTGTGGAAAAGTTTTAAATTCTATTGTAATAACTTTGTTATAAAATAGGTACATATGAAATGATAGAAGCTGCCATGTTTATTATTAAAGAAGCCGTGGTATGAGACTATACTAATATTTTATTTTATTAATATTCACATCTATTAAATTTTAAAGTTACAAAATACAATACAGGATATTTTATAGTTCTTTTGTTCAGTTATAGAAGGTAATTTTCGCAATACATTGTTAATTAAGCTATTTTAAAGATTAGATAGTTAGGTAATTAAATAAGGGGAAAATAGCAATCTACAGTATAACACAAAATAATAACGGTAATAAAAATCGCATTAATTGTGATGTGGATCTAACAGATGTGTACCATGATGAGTATCCCGATTTATTATAGTAGATCTGAGCTCTGAGAATGGAAAAATTCTTTTGCAGATCGAGAAATATATTTGAAGAGGGTAATGTTAAAGAATGAAGCACGAAAGGAGCCTGCTTCATTTGTACTTATGTAGTTAGTCTTATGACAGTCTGTGAAAGACACAAAGAAAAATAATTGGAACTTGCTATAATTATAGTTAATCATTTTCAGGGTTAAAAAAAAAAACTCTAAAGAACAAGGAATTGATTCCATTAATTTGTATTCAAAACCAATTCAAAAGTATTTAAAACCATTTGATTATTTTGAAAGATTGGTTAACACAATTTAAAGCTCTTTGACCCATTTAAAATATAATATTTGAAGTGGTGCAAAATAAAAAATTTTATTTATGAAATATATTAAACGTCCAGTCTTGAAGAGAACTTTAAATGGAAAAAGGAAGGAAAAATTAAAAGAATTAAGTTATACATTAAACATCTGAGAATAAAATGGCTTCATTAAATTTAAACAGAAAATTATTTTGCTGAAAAAATTTTATTCATATATTTTATGAAGGTGAAAACACTTTCGTTTTTCTTTTTAAAGTTTATTAAACTTTTTTTTCACAGCAAGAGAAAGGGGTAAAAAAGAAGAACCCAAATACAAACAAAAATACACGCAAAAAAAAAAAAAAAAACAGAAAAAAAAATCTTGGAATGCACACGTACATACAACAAAAAAAAAAAAAAAACAAAATAAAGATTTTGTTTTTGTTTTAAAAAACCATTAGCTCGACTTAGGTCCTTGTCGTTAGATTAAGGATTCATTTATTTTATTTTTTTTTTTTGTATTTATTTGTACTTCTGCACAACAGGCTGTTTCCTTAGCTTGATGTATTTTAAGTTTTGTTCATTTTTTTAAGGATATGAAATAATGATTTTTGTTTATATCCTTTTGTATTCTGTATATATTAAATATGTACAAGTATTTTGAAGAGATTTTCTTATAAATTTTATACTTTCTCTTTAATTTTTTTTTTTTGATATTTTTCTTTTTTGATTTTTCATTTCTTTAACAAAGCAGAAAACAAAAAAAAAAATAATAAATTTAAAAATACAAAAAACTAAAAAAAATGTAAACACAGAGTCCTTTTCTTTAATTATGTACAACAGCAAAAATTATGTCAACATTTTTACTAGAAAGAGAAATAAAAAAAAAAAACAGATGAAAATTTTCTTTTTTTTTCTTTTTTTGTTTCTGAGAAATAAGGACACAACTATTTTGACTGTTTTTCTTTTCTATTGTTTTCTTTATCTGTCCAATTGTATACAAAAGAAGATCTCTTGTTTCAGTTGTCCCGAATAAACAAATTGATTTTACATTTTATTTTTAAAATTTTCTATTTTTAAATAAAATATTTTTTTAAGGCACAACAACAAAATTAGGATAAGAGCGAAGATATTTAAGGTTTTGGTATATTGTTTTTGAATGTTTTGTTATCAGATTTGAACCTTAATCTATCTCTAGTATATATCTATTATAAACATGCTATACAATAATATAAAATTAACAAATAATGGTAGAATGGTCAAAAAGATTAATATCAGTCTGTTTAAAATTTTGACATTTAATTTTGGGATATTTTTGTTTTTTTTTTTTTGATAAAACTATTTGGAATGTGTGATATAAACCGTTTGAATGCTTTTTATGGTAATTTTTATTTTTACCAATTTCTATAAAATTTTAAGAACTTAAATTTTCAAGAGGCAGACAAAATATAAAAGTATTTTTTTGTTTTTTTTTTAATCGTCAACTAATATTTCTTTTTTGATATTTACTATTATGTTTTAATTTTTGGAGTTTGACACATTATATTTTAATCTCATTAATGGCGTATTGGTTAAGTCACTGAAAGTCTTAAGTCCAATTGGAAGGCTTCGGATACAAACCACGGTCAGATTAGATCCAATATTAGTAATTTGACTGCAAACAGTTCATATCGTAATTATTAATAAAGTCGTAAATTTCTTTTCTTAAATTTAAAAAAAGTACAAAATAAATAATTCTTGTACAAAATAACAGATGGCGCACATATAATATTTATTTATGTTTCATAATCTAGTACAATATCTATAGCATAAGTCAAGTAATCAACGGCTTAGTGAAAAACTGAAGCTTAGTCAAATATTAGAATTAATGGATATTCTATTATATGCTCCTCATAAGAGAGGGAAGGAAATATTTTTAGA
Source organism: Poecilobothrus nobilitatus (assembly GCA_947095535.1). Lineage (NCBI taxonomy): Eukaryota > Metazoa > Arthropoda > Insecta > Diptera > Dolichopodidae > Poecilobothrus > Poecilobothrus nobilitatus. Next base: position 38,808,880 of record OX352774.1, on the reverse strand, counting down.
AATATAATAAAAAGCTATTAAATTAATAATGATATATGTATATCATTATTACGGGACAAAATACGGGACAAAATTTATAAAAAAAATTATTTTATTTAAAAAAAAAAATGATTTTCTTATGAATAGTACATAATATACAGGGTGTTTCCGACTCGATGGTCTTCCTTGAAATGGGTGATCGGGCATATCTAGGCGAACAAAAAATTGTATCAGAAGGGGGCGGTCTATTCTCGACTCACTTCGAGATGTGAGGAGTTAAAAATTTTTTAGAGAAAAAAATGTACAACTTTTAAACGGCTTCATATTATAGTTGTGTTATTTATTTAGAAATAACCATGTCCTACCTGAAACCTGTCTTCTGAAGATTTGCGTTCTAAAGAGTCAGCTACTTAAACACTGTACCATTATTTAGATTGATGAAAAATATATTTTTCAGAAATGTTCTTAGAACCCTAATTAGATTCGTTAAATGTGATCGGTAAAGTCTACAAAATGAATATAAAAATTGAATAGGTAAGTGATGGAAAAGAAAAGAAACGTTATAAAATTTTGATAAACAAGTGTAATTAAAATTTTGATAATCAAGTGTAATTTCCATTTTCCTGCTAACAAATATTGACTGACAGTAAAATGTCTGGCTCCAAGTTTCTTATTTGGCCCATTTATTCTGAGTGTCCCCAAAATCTGCAATTCTGCTTATTTGCATAGTCATTTAAATCAAAATGAGATTCACCACTCATTATAATATAATATAATTAATTACACAGGAGGTTAATCGTTGAAAAATAATATAATAGGGGAGATTTAAGTTATAGCGTTATAGCTGCAAATTACCGGTTCGAGTTTTCAAATAAGAAGATCTTATAAACACCGTAATTTGTTTAATAAAAATCCGCTTTTGTAACTAATCTGATATTGTAATAAGCGGATCTTCCTTATGTAAATAAGGAAACTTTTAGCTTTTATAATTATTGTTTTAAAGTTTGGAAAAAGTATTTTCATACTTATTTATCTTCCATTAGAATTTTAAATATCTGGCTAATGGCACAGTTGGAAGCACAGTTGTGGGTAAATGGTTTAGAACATGGTTTATTAATCGGGGATGAGATCCGAATAAAATCACGTACAATTTGAAAGCATTCTTGTTGATCTCTTCTACGTCTAGTGATTATCGATAATTTAGCTCAGTTTTCTCTAATTAAGTTTAATAATTAATTAAGTTTCTAATTAAGTTTTATAAAGAGTGAAAAACTGTTTCGACATATGTATTGTTAATATAAATTACAAAATTTTCTTTTTAAAAAATAAAATAAAGATCCAAATTTAAAATTGAATTTAAATATTTTAATAATTAAAACTTTAATTTAAATTTAAAAAGAAAACAAAACAGATAATTAAAATATTATAAGAAAATAGAAAATCTTTTTTAAACTATTAATAATACATAGTCATAGTCAGTTATAAAAACTCTTAATTATTTCCTATTTTATTCTGAGATATTTTATATTATTTTTTATTAATGCCAAAGCAAAATATAATGTTACTAATGGGATCCATTAAGTCTATTTTTATTAACAAATTAGTACTTTTTATCTTTTTTTTGGTTCTTATTTTTAAGACAACATTTAAATTTAATTTTTTTTTTTTTTTGTTTGTTTTGTAGAATGTGTAAATCTATAAATATATTTTATTATTTTCCTTTTTCTCAATTTTCAAAACTTGAAAGTATCTCAAATTCCAAGTTAGAATATTAAAAGAAGGTTAGGGTTAATACACAATCTTAAAACTTTTTATCCTTAGAATAAATTTATTAAATAGTTGAAAAATGACAACTTTGACTTAAATTGGGTTTCTTGAGTAATGATTTGTATAACGACATAGTCTTAGTTTCTTGGCCTTTTATATAATTTTCTAAATATAATAAGTCTTGAAAGTTAATTAATGGTTAATTCATTTTTTGAAGTTTTCTCATAACTAAATAAATAAATTTCGGTTTTAGGAGGATTTTCTAGTGCTCTATTCTATTCTAGAGGATAACTAAGTTCTGAGACCTGTTGTGTTCCATGAAACGTCCTTTTTCCACAGCGGCTCATCGAATAAATAAAGAATCTAAGGAATCGGAAGATGGTCCCTTGGTTTCTACTGTCTTAGTTTAACGTTTATTTTTAGTTTAGTCGTGTAACAAATTTTTAGTTTGACTGGTCCTCATCTTTTTTCCTCGCACTTTTGAAAAATAATTGCGTTAAATATCTTGTGATGGAATTAGGTTTAAAATAGTATTTATTTAGTTGGCATTTACTGAACTAGATTTTCTGGAAGAGACTAAAAGAAATTATTTAGTTAAATTTTAAAAAATAACATACCTATACTATTTTGATCAATGCCTTTCAATATTTCATTTCAATTCAAGAATATCACATTATTAATATTCTAAATTTACATCTATAGTTAAGTTACTTTTTTACTTAGTTTTAAAATCTTTACAGTTTATTTATTCAGACAAGTATAGCTTATTCGGTCAAAGATGGAATAATCTCATTTTCTTTTTTCCAGATTTAAGTGAACTCTCTCACATGAATCTGAAAAACTTGTAAAGCTTCTTGCAAGAGTGTTATGATCCAGATATAAATCTTGGAAACTTAACATCAACTCTGGTCAAATAGATTCTCCTACGTTTTTGCAGGTGCACTTAAATCTATAGTGTTTTTTGGCGTGTGAGCTTTATTTTTTTTTTTTGTCTTGAGCTATGATGAATCGTATTTTATTTCGTACATTTTTTAAGACCATTTTAACTTTTTAGTTTTCAACTCTTAAAATTTTTGCACTTTATATAAGTCAATATATTATTCTATACTATTACTGCTATTTTGTTTTAAAAAAATTTAAAAAAATTTTTAACTAATTAATAATAAATAGAAAAAAACTTAAAAAAGTTTCTTGTTATTTTTCTCATTTTTCATAATTTATTTAAAAATAATATTTCCGTATAACTCAAAGAAAACTGATTTTTTCTTCTAAATAAATATTAAATAATATGATATAGTTTTAATTGTTTTTGTTTTTTAATTTATTTCAATTTTAATTATATAGTCTTTTTTTTTTGTGCTAAAATTTTTGTTTATTCGAAATTGTTAAAAAACAAAACAAAAAAAAAATAATAACAAAGAAAATGTCTCAAAAGAGTTTTCACTCATAAAATTTTAAGAGTATAAATATATAACAGTACTATTTTTGTTTCTTTAGATTCAAATAAAAATAAAAGTATAAATGTATTATATACAAGTAGTTATATATATATATTATATAATGTATATAAAAAGAAAATAATAAAATGAAAAAAAATGGGGTTTTTTTTAATTGAAAAGTTAAACAAAAAATAGTAAATTAAAAGAAAGAACAGTAAACTGGTATTACTTAGTTTAATTAAAACTAGGTACGAATTTTATTTTAATAAGCCTGATTTATTAAGATTTGTAATTAGACTTGTGTTGATGACTGCTTACCCTAGTTTTAGATTTATTATTAATACTATTTAATTTTTTTTTTTTAAAAGGATGGGTAGGAATTTTGAAAGACACTAATAAGATCAGGACGTAAATCCTCTTTGGTGTATAGTGTTGGACTTGAACCAACCAAACATCATCCCCCTTTAAACGAAGTATTAGGTTAGAATTTATGGTAAAAGGAATTTTTTGGTTTGATGATTAGCGAAAATAGAAATAAAGGAAATGGGAAAATATGTGAAGTTACTGGACAAAGGTGTTGAAGACGTTCTTCTTAAAAATAACAATATTATACACGTTAAGGTTAATTATATAGCTATTTTATATTAGTGCTATACGCATTACAAAAAAAATTTTCATATTATCATATGGGGATATTTAACGTATAGAGATTAGCCGGTGCAACCCTTATTCTTATCTCAGTTTTAATTTTTAATAAATTGCTATGTAATCTGAGTAACAATGTCCTTGGTTTTAGATATATAGACTTTTGTGTTTAAAGAATGCCAAATTGATTAAAATAAATTATGTATATAAAGTGCGTGACTAATGTATACATACATAATAAGTTTATATATTATGTATGTACATTAGTTCATTCAAATTAAAAAAAAAATTAATTTATATAACTAAGGATCTTAAAGGAAGGTCTTTAAGAATTTTAAGGATAAGTGTAAAATTGACTGTGTCAACTAGCATTCTCGCTCTATATATGCTAGTTAATATATTATTTTATTTCCATAAAATTTAATTATCTTTTAGAAAATTTAATATATCTAACTTAAATGACTATATTAGGTAAATATCGGAGTTGTATTACAATTCCTTGACTCCCTTACGTCTAAACAACCAAATTTTATAGAAGTTATTGCTGCTATAAAATTTGATCATATTTTACAAAATTTTAGATATCTGACTTAATTAAACACATAAATTAGAAAATGTAAAATTGTATGGTAGCTGGTGTGTGAAACTTGTACTGGCTCATCAAATATTGTTTAATTGAATAAAGCGAATTTAATAATGTGATTAAAATTATATCATATTATATTAAGAAGTTAGTTAATGTTGTCGCTGCCACATAATTTTAATACTAACAATAATATTTTAACACAAAAAAAGTAAATATACTGCTACATGTTGAAACTGACTGCAGATGGCTTCATCATTATTTTCAAAATAGTAATAATAGTAGGTGAATTCATTGTTTCGATATATTTGCACCTTTGAATTCAAAGTTTCCACATCTCTACACTTACTTTTCCTATTCTTACTTCTTAGCCAATTTCCAAGTTGTTTACCTAAAGTTGGAGATGGTAAAGTAAAAATTCAGCCAGTTAAAATCTGACACTATACCAAAGAAGAATACTTTGTGTTTTTGGAAAAATTTCACCTATCTTAAGAAAAAAAAAAAATTATTAATGTAGCACTACACATTTCCATATTAAAATCTCTTGCCCTACCATTTAGAAAAAGAATTTCTGTTAAAAAGCAAAAACTAAATTTTAGTGTTTTCGTAAAAGGAAAAAATAAACAAACAATATACTTTAAAAAAAATGTTGTACAATTATATATTGTGTCCTCTCTTATGCAAAAAACCATAAATTTTAGTTAGGTATAAACTGCAATTAGAATAACGTTCAAATTTTAATAATATTTTTTTTTTAATATTATGATTAAGGTATCATAGATCTAAAAATACATAAGTTCAAACTAATAGCATATAGATTATAAAAGTTCTGAAAGCCTTTCTTTTTTTTTTTTAAATTATTCAGATTAAATAAAATAATATGTAAAAAAAATATTTTTTAAAATATGCTTTTATCGAAACCAAATTCGCCCCCTAAAAAGTAGAAAATAAAATTGATTGCAAAACTTTAGCTTTTTTGACTGTTATAATATAAAAGTGAATTGCTAGTGCAAGCATTTTGGACTGTTATAATATAAAAGTAAATTGCTGGAATAAAGTTAAATAAAAATCTAGGAAATTTGAGGTTCGTGTTTCTTTTTTATTCCAGCAATTTACTTTTATATTATAACAGTCCAAAATGCTTGCACTAGCAATTCACTTTTATATTATAACAGTCAAAAAAGCTAAAGTTTTGCAATCAATTTTATTTTCTACTTTTTAGGGGGCGAATTTGGTTTCGATAAAAGCATATTTTAAAAAATATTTTTTTTACATATTATTTTATTTTATACTTTTTAGTTTTAAATGAAACACATAATTTGAATTTAAAAATATGGGATATTTTTTATTCATACATACATTAATTATTGTTTCTGATATAAAATACGTTTTATAATTTTATACCAAATGTTTAAGTAAATTAAGAGATGTTAAATCGATTCCATTACAGCAAGAGTAAAAATTTTTTATTCCAGTATGTAATTCATAAATAAAGAAAGTACCTCGCAGGGTAAAATATGTACCAAAATACTGTGATTATATAAATATTACAATCCAACAACATAACTCGAATGAAAATGATATATATAAATGTACTTTACTGTATATTTCTATAGTATACTATTAGTAGTATATCGTATATCCAAACAAACATCTAACCTTGAATACCTACCTACCTAATCGCTTAATAAGATCATGCAGTAAAAAATGTTGACAAATATCTTGATTTAAATTATAAACAAATGGAGCGGAACAAAATAATTTAGGAAATTAATTTAACATAATATTATGTGTATCCAGCCATTGGTGCAGTGGTTGACGCACCGCTTCTCATTCATAAGGGAATGAGAGGTCACGGCTTCGATTCCCGGCTGGGTACAATAATTATAAAATAAAAAAAAAAAAAATTCATATATCGCAATATGTAAATACTTTATAATATATCATTATATCACGTACACATTCCTACCAGGAAACAAGGGTTATAGCTACCACATTTATGTACCACGGTACCTGAATATAAATAAATAAATAAATATTATGTACATACGTACGTACATATTTACATACGTAGTTTTAATTTTTTGTGTTGACAAATCATAATGCGTAATAGATTTTTGTTTGTAAATCATAATGCGTAATGCGCAAAAGCATAATTTTGTAATGATCTTTACTTTTTATATTCTTTTCTATGTACAAAAATAATATTATGTAGGTACATAAAATTTTATTTAAAAAATATTGATGAATAGAGTTAAAAAAAAAAAAAAAAAATTATACATATATACGAATTGGATTCGAACCACAGTCCACATATTAACACTCACTTTCAAGACCTGTACACTTTCCTCTGCACCATATATGCATTAATTCAATATGCATTAAAGAATGTTGACAGCAAATATTTTGATTTATATACTAAACAAATGTTGTAAACAAAATAACTTAGCAACATACATAAAAATACTATATGTATGGATTGTGTTTTGCTAATTATGCTAATACAAAACACCAGGAAAGATCACAAATATAATGTGTATGTTTGTATGCATGAATAAGAGATAAAAATGTAAGTTTTAAATTGATATATACAAAAATGTATACATATTTTATTCAAAAAATGTTGATGAATAGATAGTTAAAAAAAAAAAAATGTTGCATGTGAACTGGATTCGAACAGCATGATCACCACTTTTGAAACCTGTACACTATCCTCTGCACCATACTACACTTACAAATGTTGCTAACAGATTACGAAGATAATAAAAAGCGTGACAGAATGACAAATAAATAAATAAATAAATAAATAAATAAATAAATAAATAAATAAATAAATAAATAAATAAATAAATAAATAAACCGACAGCGACGAGTTAATATAAAAGCATATAAAATAAGTTAAAAATGATAAACTTTTTCAAGTCTATGCGGATGCCAAAAAATAAAAATTTTTTATGACTTTTTTTTTAAAACCACAAAAATTATTATTTAAGTATCCTGCAAAAACGGTTAAAATTAAATGTTATAAAGTATCTACTTACACAAAAAAACAAAAAAAAAAAAACATAATAGAACTAAAATATTTTGTTGGCAACCATCATAAAAAAGCTTTTCAGTTTTAATTTTATTATATTTAAAAGCAAAACTTTTTGATTTGGCTGGACATTTTAAATATGTATACGTTAAATTGAACAATCTGCTTGTACTTTATAATAATAAAATGGGTTTGTATTCTATAATTAACGGATAAAGTTGGCATTTATATGCACATCTAGCTATATATCACTGATTACAACACTATGGTATATAAAAGTATAATATGTAGTTACTAGTAGTATATTTTAACTTATAGATGAATGAGAAATAAAAATGTTTTTTAATAAAATATCTATAAAATAGTTTTAGTTTCCGATCTATTCACATATTCAATTTATAGTTTGAAATTTCAGATTTAGTCAGAAATTTGAAATTAGCCAGTTTTTTATGTTTAACTTTTTATGTTTAACTAAAAGATAGTACACTCACTCGTACATCTATTAGTTTATCTTTAAACTTACCAAATTACAAAAACGCATGCCATGAAACTTGATCATTTTTTACAAAATTTAAGATGTTTAGCTTTTGAAAGTACCAAGATATGATCATATAAATTTAGCAATTTGTCAAACCTACTATACGTTAACCTAACCAAATTTTATAAATTTTATGTTAAACTAATCAAATTCGTTGGTACTAAACTTAACTTCTTTTTAAAAAAATTTTAAATACCCAGATTATGTAGATAGTGAGCAAGTTGTATGACAGGAACCAGAACCTGCTACTCTAGATCAAAAAAAATCTGCAGAGGTCACAATTATAAAATTTAACTAGTTTTGGCATTCAATTAACATTGAGTTTCCGATATTTAGCTATTTTAGATAATAAGTTATGCTCACATAAAATAAGAAGTTGTGTAGCAGGACCTTCAATTCACCAGTAGGATTTCATTAATTTTAATAGCGAAACTGGCATTTTTATAAAATGATAAAAATTTTAGAGGCTGAGCTTTATTATTTTGTTACTTATCAAGTAGATGAACGGATGTAGAAATAGTTAAATCGACTTAGAATTCGATCCTGAGCATCAATATATTTATCTGCTTAGCCATATCTATCTTGTCTCCTTTAAAGTGCCAAAAATGTAATGAAAAATTTATTATTTGCAATATAAATATATTGAAAAAAAGAAAACTGTATAAAAAGATTGAAAATCTAACATCTAGATGTGAAAACAAATATTTTTTTAGTTTGTGTCTTTTTGATCCAGTGAAGGATATCTGGTAAACTAAAACTGTAAAAGAATTATAAGAGATTTTTGAATGCCCCGACATTCCTTAGTAGTGATTAAGAAAATAAAAGTATTAAAAAAGAATAAATCCTTTAAAAGAATTGTAATTTCACGTTTTAAGTTTGTGAATAAAATATCTACAGATTACTTTTGCACATTAATTTCAAAAGTGCTACAGTCAGATAATTATCATTTATACATATAACTCAGAGCAAATCCTGTTGCAGCTAATACCAACCGTCATATTTTATTCAAATATGTATATAAGAATTATTCAAAATTCTAATAAAAATTTTTGTTGCCAAATTTAAATCTTATTTAAGATGATATAATCTGACCAATGCCGTAGCGCATTATTCGCCCGATATTCAGACTAAAGGTTTTAGTTTCAAACTCTGGTCAAATCAAAATATTATGTAAAAAATAATAATATAATGTAAGTAAAATAAATAATATACATTATTTATTTCGCGATAGAACACGCAGCCAAAGAAGCTAATTAACATTTTTTACAAACTGCAAATCCATTATGTGATTAATGGAGGAAAGTCAAACAAATTGGCCATAGTATCTACACAAGACAGAATTATTAGTCAGAACTAGTGTATATACTAAGTCAAAACTAAGGCAAAAGAAATCTGGCTGCAGACACAGGCTTTTTAGGCATTCGATAAAAAAACAAAGAAAGTCCTGGAACTAAACAGAGCAGACTACAGACTCTATCCTGGAATCAGTACACCCCATCTTGTGCTAAGGACACACGGCGAAGAAAGAGGTAGAGTCGACACAGGAATATGTAGAGGTTATGTTGCTAATGCCCCACGCTTAAATCTTAAAGGTGAGGAACATTTAAAAAGGACTACTGGTAAGATCTATCCGAAGTGAGGAGTTTTGACCAGAGGATCATCGACTGATTTTTTAGGAGTATTAACTGGCTCGATGAGCTGTAAAATAAAAGCGTCTCATGGATTTGGTGTGTAAGGATAGTTGTCTATCCCCTTTCCAAACAACAATAATAGCAACAGCAACATTTAATACTTGTACGTCAACCACATTTGAAAAGAAAAGGTTAATTTATTTGCTCATCACATTGTTTTTGGTGTGCGAACAAAATATAAATAAATAAATAAATTAAAAAATATGAATATATTTGTGCTAATTGAAGGATTCCTTAAAAATATTTTTATAATTAATGTCATAGTAGGTATTCTGTTGTTCCTGATATATCTGAAATTTATTTATTCAATATAATTCTAAGACCCTACTGTATATTCTATTATTTTAAATTTCTGTGTTTATATATCTTTTGTATGAAAAGTAAAATAGAATATAACCTTGATTAAAATTTTTATTTAAAAAAATTAAAGAATTTATGAAGGTATAAACTTTTTGTGTATGATAATTTAATTAGTTTTTATTATAATTTAAGAAACACAAAAAATTCTATTCAAGTTCAAGTCCTAGGTCGTAAACTAGAAATTTTTAATGGATTTTCTACAAAAAAAAAAATTTTTTTTCATTTATTTTTATTTTAAATTAAGATCTTTTGAACTCAACTCTTTTGAATAAAACTTTTAATCAACATAATAATATACACTCAAATATATATACATAATATTTATATTATATATATATATATTTAATGTTATGTATATATGTTATGTTTTAATTTTATTTTCAAAAAACTTTTTTTGTATTATTTTTTGTTTTTTACTTATTCATGCATTTTTAAGGTTTTTAATTCGAAACATACATACATATAATAATATAATGCAAACCTCATTTTGTTTTTTTATTAAAAGGCCCTTGAAAACAAAAAAAAATATTCTTTTCAAAAAACTTTTTTTGACAAAAAAAAAAAATTTTTCCTCCTTAAATTATGCTATAAAGTTAATTAAGAACCTATTGAGAATGATAATTTAACTTTGGCTATTGTTAATGATTTCAATGACATTATATTACTCCAACTATCCAAATAAAACTATTTCTTTAGTTGCTTGCTCTATTTATAATATAATAATAATAATAGGATTTATTGTTTTTAATTAAATAATAAAAATTTTAGTTGGTCTGTTGGATGGTTTGTTGAATAGTTTATTGGAATGCCTGGGTTTTTTTTAAGTTTACATTAAAATACTTGAAAATTGGGACAAATGATTGATGAGTTAATCATATTTTAGATAATGTAATATATTTATTTATTTTAAAATATTTTAAGTATAAAAATAATATTTTAAAAAAATAAAATATCTATCTTTGGAATATTATATTTCAGTTGTCTTGTAATAAAAGGCGAATGTTAAGAAAATTTGCTATACATAAAAATGGTATACAATGGTTTGTTTTAAGACTTCCCAATTAATATCACTCTTTGCATTTCTGCTGGCAATTTTTTTTTTTTTAATGCATTTCTCTATCACATAAATGTGGACAGGAAATTGCACAACCTTTCCTGTTCAGGCGTGGCTGTAAATGTCGTAACAGGGAATAACTATTACGACGTGTATGGGATTCGAATCCACACTCCCTCGGTGTTTAAAGCGTATTTTACACACTCTTACCCACTAGGCCACCGAGCCCTCGTTGCCAGTTTAATATCATTTTTCCTAAAAAAATTTATATATTTGTTTTGTATAAACTATTTATGACTCCCTAAAAGATGTTCCCTGAAAATTGCTCCTAATGGAATTGAAATTATTTTACAATTGAAATGTTTGTTGGAATAGAAACTTCCTAAGTAGTTGTTTCTAAGAAACTCTTGAGATTTCTGTTTTTTACATGAAACTTTACCCCAAATTTACTCATTCATTTGTCTTATATGAACTGTTCAAGACTCCCTCACATGCTTTAATTATTAATTTGTAATCAAGAGTATTAAAAGAAGGGTATTAGATTTTTAATTAGTACATATAGTTTATATTATTTAGAGAAAACAGTATGAAAGACTAGTATGAACCTAGGTTTTGAAAGATGGACTTTTTCCAAAGGCGATAAAAACGGCTAATTTTTCTTGAAATTTTAAACTATAATTAAGAAAGATATTAACACAAGTAAAAATGTGACAGATGTCGTTTTAAGTTTTGCGTTTTACTTTTGCCTAAGTTGCATATTTTTTAAAAAAAGCATAATTTAATTTTTTGAACTCAGCTGTCTTACCTTCTTTGGTAATCTTAAACAGAGTAAAGTACAATATCTTTTCTGAGGTAATTTGTACAAGATCTTCCTTCTCTCAAAACTTGAAGATCCTAACTAAAAATTTATTGGTCTGTCTTAAAAGGTGTAGAAGTTTTATAAAGAGCCACAAGGGCGAACGAGTACCGTAAAACTAATTTCGACTAAAATTAAAGGACAGAGAAAAATTTCGACTGTTCTTATTTATATACAGTTTCTTTAAAATTGACTAAAGAGACTCTTAAGTTTCACGAGCTTCCTTAAAATTGAGTAAAATTACTATTAAGTTTTCACAAATTTGTCTTACATAAAAAATTCTATGAAAAATTAAAAATTTGATCCAACGGAAGGACAATATATGCTTTTATTGTTATTTAAAAAATGGTTTTAAAAAACATTTGGTTGTAGATATACTGCTTTGTTTTAATTCAATTAAATAACATTGGATCTTATTTTTACATGTAAACCATTATTTTTTTCAGTTTTAATTTTTTAGCTCCAAAATCTTTCTACAAAAAAGTAGGTACCTACTCAAAATATTTTTAGTAATTTTTCACTTAAAAAAAAAAGTAAAAAAAAATATCTAAAAACTTTTAAAATAATATCCTAAAGTTATCATGCAAGTTAACAAAAATGAAAAAAAAAGAAACTATTTTGTTTCAATTCAATTTATTAAAACTTTTATTTTGCATTCTTTTCCTTTTGTATCCGATCGAACGAAGTTTTCTTAAGGTATTATAAATTTTCCATTATGCTTGTGACACCTAAAAGAATGTTCTTAAGAATATTCTTAGAAAAGAATCTGGCACCTTAGAATAAAATCAAAAAAATAGGAGTTATAGGATTGTGAAATTTTTAATATTTTACTTTTGTAAACGTAGGCAGGTTCGAGTACCTGTCATATAGCTTCTTAATTTATCCGAAAATAATTCCATAAGTGTTCCCCCGAGTCGTGTAATATACAGAAATTCAAGGAATCAGTCAACTGGCAACTGCTAAAATTCCCATTTTATCAAATTTCTAGAACTTAAAATCAAAATTATTTTTTCTTATTCCTTTGCCTTTATCCTATTCCTCAGTCAATACAATACTTCGCAGGTGGTTATAGTGGGTAAAAATCTCATAGTCCTAAGATATTTATTTGGTATCTTTTGAAGATCTTCACGTTCGGCAGTAAAATGAACTCAATGTTTATTGAAGTTAGGTGTATAAAATTTGCAACAAATCAGAGTTTCAGGCCAGCAACTTCTGTAGAAAGTAGGTTCAGGTAGTTGCCATACAATTTCTTTTTTATATGAGCATAATTTATAACTGTATATCTTGGTACTTTATAAAGTTAAACATTTAAATTTTGCTAACATCTTAAATTTTTTGAAAGCTGATTACGTTTTATAGAAACAATATACATCATATTATTTTCACCCCGGTATCCTAGAGTTAAAACTACTATACACTCTTTCTAATTTTTTTTTTAAAGAATTGCACTAAAAAGTTTTTTTTGTTTGATAGTTCTAACAATGTCAGGTTTTAAAAAAATTAATTAATTGATATATAAATTAAGAATTTAGTTTAGAATTTTTGAATTTTTTTAGAAAATAATTTAATATGAATAATGAAAATGATGATTATTTAAATTAAAAGTTTTGGTTTAGAAAAATCCTTTGAAGAGTCATTTCGAAATTTCTCTTGAGGAATACTGAGCAAAAAAAAGAAAAATATTTAAAAGCGGGAAAAAAAAGTTTTTGTTTCGTTAATTGGTTTTCAATAAAATAAATTATATTGAAAGAATGCAAAGCAGTAATTGAAAATTTTAAATAAAAAGATTTAGATAAGCGGATTTATTTAATTAAAACGATTTGAAAGGATTTAGTTTGGAACAACTAAAACTCTGACTATAATATATTATGTTTTCATTTAAATTTTATATTTTAAAAACAAGTTAATATGTAAAAGTAAAGATTTTTAAAGGTGTACATTTTCAAAATCACATTGAAAACAGTTTAGTATTGTAACTGCTAAATTTCCGATTTTTTTTTTTTTTAATTTTTTATTTAGTCAAAAAATATTTTTTTTCAATTTTAACGAAACTCTATACAATTAAGAAAACTATTAACACATGTTAAAACATGATGTCGTAGCTTTAATTTGTTGCGGTGACAGAATGCCCGAGGAAATAAAGCTCGAGGGCATTAATTCCTTTTTGAATTGCAATCAAGAACCACACTATTTTTTGTTATTAAAAGAAGAGAGTATTAGAATATGTAAAGAAAACGCATTAGGAGGGATTTTAGAGTTTTGGATAAAAATTAGGGTATACTCTTTTCCAGAATATTTACTAATATGTATATGAGCGAGGTTCTGAATTGGGAGGGATTTTAGAGTTGGTTATAAAATCAGGGTTATATGCTTTCTTCAAAAGATGTATATAAGTAATAGTCCTATTGTCAGGGATTTTGGGAAGGATTTTAGAATTGAATTCAAAATCAGCATTATACACCTTTTACGGAATATTTAGATAAATGCATATTTGAATTGGACGATTATATACATATTCTGCAAAAAGCGTATAACTTTGATTCTGTAACCAACTCTAAAATCTCTCCTAATTCAGATACTCGCAAATGCATATATTTAAATATTCTGTAAAAGGCGTATAGTCCTGATTTTGAATTCAATTCTAAAATCCCTCTCTAAATCCCTGAAGTGACTCAAAAGTCCCAAAGGCACTTCTGACATGTCAACAAATAAAATCCTGTCAAATGAAATACAGACTCATGATAGTAACTTTGTGTTACTAATTAGGATTTAATTATTTTTCGAAATGGACTTAAAGTCCACAATCTAGTGCAATTAAGACCCGTGGATTTTAATTCTTTTTTGAAAAGGATTTAAAAGCCACGGGCATTAATTGCGATTAAAGTACGCGGGCTTTATTTCTTCGGGCGTTCTGTCACTGCACCTTTAATTTTTGTATTTTATATTAAACAAAATTTGCACAGCTGCTCAAGTTACAGATGTATAAAAATAGAAACTTTTCAATTTTTGATCTGTCAGTGCCCTAAAATGGAAGAAGTACGCAAATTTTTTTGAGTAGGGTTTTACTAAAATTATTTTCAATGATTCTAAAATTTCAAAGTTCTAACTAATAAAAGGTTCTGAAAATACGATGGAACCAAAATTTTATAAATATGCTAGTCTCATAAAAGGGTACACTTAAATAGTAAATTGTAAAAAAACTATGTAATTTTTATTATAACTTATGAAGTTTGAAAAATTCCTATTGTCCTAGATTAGCTCAATAAAGAACAGGAGTATTAGTTCTTCTGCAAAATTAATTGTTTAATAACATCTATGCGTTGTTAATTTCATTGCTCCAGCTTAAATTGTGTAGAAGATTTGTAAATAGACAGACAGAGTGAAAGCAATAAGTTAATTTTACAAAAATTTCTAATTTTTAGTGCAACCTTTGTGTATTATACTGTTTATTATGTATATTTTTTTTGTTTTTGATGAAGAGCCAACGGATTAATAATCACTAAATTCTATAGGTTTGTTGTGTATCTACAAAGGTAGAAGAAACTATATAAAAGAGTAATTGTTGTTGCTGCCTTTCTTTAGGATTTATGCCGTATGATTATTAAGGTTTTCTGGAAAATATTTTGAAAACTTTTATGGAGCTTTATATGGAGGTTTTATGTAAAAAGTTGTCTTTGGGTCCATATCTTTTTAGGTTCATGTGAATCAAAAAGAAACTATATAGGGGATAAAAAAATGTTTTAGCCTCTGTATGAGATCAATTCTTTTGCAAAACCTACAGTGGGAACCCGAATACGTATCCAATCTTCTAACATGTCTATCAATCAGACAGTGGTATGTAATAACACCTTTTTCTTTTTATTCTAAAAAGTCTTAAAGAAAGAAAACACAAATTGAAACCCTTAAATGAATATTATATATATAAAAAATGATATGAAGTATGTAAGGCAAGATATATACAAGTTTCAGAATGTTAGTAGTTCAGTATATAATCAACTAATGAATTGAATATGAAAAAAAAACCATTAATGTCCATAAAAATGTACAATTGTATTTTTATACTGTTCCATTAATTTCTATTTAATTTTAAATATTTAAAATAAATTTTTTTCATTTTTCAAAACATTTAAAAAAAATGTATTTATTTGTATATATATTACGTCTGCACCTGTTTAAAAAATGTCTGCATCATTTGACAAAAAGCGCAATGGAACTAGCTATTACCGTGAATAAATTTTATAATTTTTAAGAAAAAATAGTCGAGGTTCAAAACATTTGTTTTTACCATACTACTCATATGAAAATTGATGAATTCTGTTATGATGAATGTATTATACATATAATATTTTCTGCGTATTATATAATACAATCTGTTATTTAATGATCTGAAATTCATTCATTTTGAAAATTACTTTTGATCCTTTTTCTTTTTTCCACTTTAACAATAACAGTTTTACGTTAGCTCTCCTTAGCTTTTTACTAAGATCTCTTAGCTGCTCACTATATGATTTGTTTTTAGCATAAAAAAATTTGCCTATTACTTTCACTTTTTTTGTCAGTGTGTTTACAAAACTTCTACTCAAATTAAGATACAAGAATGAAATTTTAACAATGGTCACTGAAAAAAATTAATCTCCTATAGAATAACTTTTTTATTACGGAGCTAGAGCCCGTCAAAGTTGTGAAAAATCCTATTTTACATTTTTTATATAAATCAAAATCAAAATCAAAAATCAAATTTATTTTTTCCAATTTAGTATTTAAATTTACCATTATGGGAAACTAAAATTTTACAATATTTCTTCCTTTATAACTCCTTTAATTATAATAAAATTAAATTTTTTAGCGAAGAAAGATCTTTCAGAATTAGCATAAGCTAGAATTCTTTTTCGTACCTCTTTCTGTTTAAAAAGGAGGTTACTAGAGGTTAAAACTCTAAATTTACTATTTTTAGGGACCTGCATTCATAGTAAAACAAAAAAATGAAAGCTTCAAAATTTCTATAATTACATGTGTTAACAACTTTTCTGAATTAAGTATATAAGGTTTCATTAAATTTGAAGAAAGTATATCTTGATTTTTCTTAATTTCTTCTTAAATGTATAAATTCTAAGAAAAACTACAAGAGGCATCAGTGGCCAAAAATTAAAGCTTCAAAATTATAATTTTAACATGACGCATTACAATTTTTCGTAATTATATAAGGTTTCATTAAAATTGAAAGAAGTGTCTCTTGATTTTTCATAATTACTTCTTATAGCTATATATAAAATTCTAAAGAAAATTGCAAGGGACATCGGTAGTCTAGTAGGTAAGAGCGTACCGAGGAAATACGGGTTTGAATCTCACACACTTGTAAGAATAATTTCCGCATACCACATGTACAGCCACATCTGAAAAGGAAAGGCTGTGTGCCTTCTCACGTTTATGTAAAAAAAAAAAAATTACAAAATTAGGTGCAACTTACAATATTTCTAAACTGCTGCTTTTATGACTTTTTGGAAAATGTGCGTTTCTGAAAATTTTTGGTTTTACATTCTACCTTGTCTTTTTTGTAATAACTCTTAACTTAACTAGCTCTTCTGTGGTTTATAAATTATATTATTTTGATGAATGCTAATTATATATTCTTTAGAAATCTAAATTGATAAAATTATTGATTAAAACTATTGAACATTTAAGATTAGCCCTATTTATCCTAGTTGGTTTATATTCTAAATTAATATGGAAAATCTCTATTAAATCGAATAATCAAAAAAAAAAAATTTAGTACACATTTTATTCGCTATTATTCCCTCACTTTATGGTTTTACATTATGTTTAATTCTATGTTATTACATTAATTATTTCTGTTTAAATGTAAAACAAAATACAAAAAAAAAAAAAAAAACTATACAAAAAAAAAAAAAAAAATGCAAATACATTTTTGGTCATTATTTATTTATTTTCGATTTTATTTTTCCCCTCTATTTTTAAGGTCAATTTTTCTTTCGTCCTTTTCTTCACAATAATTTCATATGAAAAATAAAAGAAACACACACATATACATACAAAACAAATATTTATAGGTATAAAATCAAAAAAAAAAAAATAAAAATCAAAAATTAAATAAAAAACCGGAAAACCGGAAATAAAACAAGAACAGGAAGTTTCTAAAATTAGTTGTTATTATTATTATTTTTATTATTATTGTTATTACTCTTTGTTTTAAAAGTTTTATTATATTTTTATTTTTTGAGGGAATTCCTATACATACCAATATATAGTTATTTTTTTGTTTTTTTTTGGTTTGTTTATTATAAATAACATAATTCGAATAACAATAAAAGTAATAATAATAATAATTATATTATGTGTAAAATTAAAAACGTTATATTAGTGACAGTGATTAGAGTGTGTGTGCTTTTTTTCCCATTCCATTTCAATAAAGAGAAGATTATTTATTATTCATATCTAACTTAGAAACAGTTTCCGTAATCGTCAGTTTCATTAAGCCGTTGATTATACGACTGCAGCTATTGTACAAGACTATCAGAGTTCAATAGTGGTTTGGTTATATTTTTATGATATCTTATTATACCCGTATGAACTATGTTTAAGGGTATTATAAATTTGCCATTACACCTTACCATTACACCTTTGTGACACCTTAAAGGATATAGTGTCGCGCTAGATATAGTGTCAAAGGTATGAATCGACCCAGAATCGAATTCTGAGTCGATTAAGCCATGTACGTCCGTTCGTCCGCACGATAACTCAAAAAATAAAGGAGGTAGGAGGCTGAAATTTTTTTTACGTCATTTTTACAAAATTGTTAGTTTTGCTAATTAAATCCAGCATTTTGGGCTGCCGGATCCGAGTAGCTGCCATACAACTTCTTTCTTTATAAGGAAATAACTCAGTATCTACTGAAGCTAGGAATCTGAAATTTAGTAAAGAGGTATCGAGTTACATGCCAACAACTTATGTAAAATTTGGTTGATCTAGAGCAGCCGGTTCAGGCTTCTTGCACCTCTTGCAACTTAATGAAGCTAGGAGTCTGAAATAATACAAATGATGATCAAGTTTTATGGCAACAACTTCTGTAAAATTTGGTTGTGCTTGTGCAATAAATTCGGGTAGCTGTCGTACAGCTCCACAATTTACATAAATATATCTCTGTAGTTAACGTCGGTACTAAAACATTTGAAAGTTTTTGAAATATGATCAAGTTTTATAGAAACAGGGTATATTACGTTCATACATGTATCCCAGAGTTGTCATAGTCTACTCTACTGCACTCTTCCTCGTTTTTATTTTATTCTTTTTGGGTCAAAGTGAATTAACCGCAGTTGTAACTTTGCTTCGATTGATTATTTTATGGTTTTAATTTTAAAATTTTCAACAATCATCAAAACCATTTTCTCTACGGCAGCAAAGCAAAACAGCTTAGCCTATAAACCATAATAATCTTTATTTAATATCATTTGCAATCTTTAAACCTTTTCCTTTTAAAACTATATTATATAGTTCACTTATGTTATTATAGATTATAGCTAACATTCAAGAGCATTATTTTTTTATCTATACAATACTGAGTTTTTTTGTTAATCATAATTAAGTAACGGTATCTCAAAGTTAATTACTACCTGGAAATAACGGATTTTCTTCTGCTCCTCTTTGCATGCAATAATCTAATCAGGGATAGCGATATTATAGAATTTTAATTATATTTGGCAAAAATTTTTAATTATATTTAAATGTTTAATTTTTAGACTTCAGAGTTTTTTTTAAGGGTTAAGGCTTTGGAACTTTTGATTTGAAAGCCTTTTTAGCACATTTCCAAAAAAATTTTGAAAAAATGTGCTTATTAGTTTCACTCTGTCCGTCCGTCCGTCCGTCCGTCCGTCCGTCCGTCTGTTTACAAAACTTCTACACCGTTAAAGATAGAGAAAAAAAAATTTTAACCATAGGTAGGTCTCATAAAAAAAATAATTTTGTGGAACAACTTTTTCATGTAGCCCCCCCCATTACGGAGCTACAGCCCCTCAAACTTTGAAAAAGCCCTATTTTTAAATGCATATATCTTATGTTCTGCTTAAGATTTTTTCAATCTGAAAACGTCATTCGACAGGTATTTCTTTTATCTTTGTAAATTAATATGAAAATTATACAATTTTTTTAAATTTAGTATTTAAATTTACCGTTATGTGAAAACCAAATTTTGCATGATTTTTCTACTTTCATAACTCCGGCACGCTTCTAGATAGAAGCTTGAAATTTTGAGGCAAGAAAGAACTTTTAGAATTAGTATAAGTTTGCTCAGAAAATTTTTTCGGACCACCCCCTGTTTATGAGCTATTAGGGCTTAAAAATTGAAAATTTGCTATTTTTAAACACCTGTAACTTAGGAACCTGTACACATTTTACTTCTGCAAGATATAAAAATTAAAGCTACAATAATATATTTTTACGTGTGTTAAAGGTTTATTTTAATTGTAAAGGGTTCCAAAGTTGCCGCTCTTCAAAATTGCAAAAAAGCCCCATTTTCAGATGTATATATCTCGGGCTCTGCGTAATAATTTTGCAATCTAAAACCGGCAGAAGATCGAAAATTTTATTATCTATATGAAACAATATCAAAATTATGTAATATTATGTAATTTACGATTTAAATTTACCGTTATGTGAAAACCACATTTTGCATGAAATTTCTTTTTTCATAACTCCGGTACCCCTTTAGATAGGAACCTGAAATTTTGAGACAAGAAAGAACTTTTAGAATTAGTATAAGTTTCCTCAGAAAATTTTTTGATAACACCCCTTCTTTAAGAGTTATTACGCCTCAAAAATTTAAAATTTGCTATTTTTAGACACCTGTAACTTAGGCACCTGTACAAATTTTTCTTCGGCAAGACATAAAAATTAAAGCTTCAATAATATATTTTTACGTGTGTTAACGGCTTTTCTTAGTTATATAGGATTCCGGACTTATAGCCCCTCAAAATTTCAAAAATGTCCTATTTTCACATTTTTTCTTATTACATGAAATTTTCAAATTTTTGTGTAAGTCACACTTCTAAACAGTTTGTATTGAGTTTTGGAAAAGTGTGCTTTTAAAAACCGTTGGTTTACATTCTACCTTGTTTTTGAAAAGATTGGCTTTCTAGAGGTTTGGTCTAAAAAGACTTATTTTTCTTTACAAATAAGTTTGTAAAAATAAAACTTTACATAATATGTAAACCAGAAACCTAAAGGTATTTATCTTTAAATTTGTTTTATAATCATATAATAAATACCAGCCAAATTAAAACATTTCATTCTTCATTTTTAGTATTTTAAATGATTTTAAGGCTTTTAAGTTTAACAAAATAGTGATGAATAACGAACCCATATAAAAAATCTGCAAATTTTTTTTTTTTTTAATTCATTTCTCTTCCACATAAATGTAGACAAAAAATTGCACAGTTTTTTCTGTTCAGGCGTGGCTGTAAAAGTTGTAAGAAGGAATAACTCTTACAACGTGTTTGTGATTCGAACCCTCTCGGTGTTGACAGCGTATTTTATACGCTCTTACCCACTAGGTCACCGAGATCCCTATATGCAATTAATTATAATATTTAATAATTTTTACAGAAGTTTCTACAAAAATTTCTTTCAAATGTAAAATAAAATGAATTAAAACCATGTTTTATTAAAATAATCTTATCATATTAAAACTAAAACCTTAATTTAGAGAAATTAACAAAAAATCAAAAGTAATGGCTAGAATTATGACATCCTATAGTTTTTAGTGTTGACCTCTATTTTGGATTATCCTTATTTTTACATGTAGTTGCACTCAATTGTTTTGTTTTCGGTTGTTCTACCCGGTTGTACTTTGGAATACCAGAATGATGAAACAATTTTTTCTTAAAATTTTGGAACAGAAATTAAAACAGATTTAAATTCTATTTTATTAAATTCCAAAAATAATAAATAACAGTTTTTTTACAGACTGCCCACATTAATGTAGAAAGTTGTAGCTATTGTTTTTATACCGAAAATATTTGTACCCGGGATTTTTCTAGTTTGTTTTATTCTTATGATTTAAATTGTGTTATACTAAATAATTAACAAATATAAAGATATTTGGTTGGACAGAATCTCAAATTAAATCTATAGTCAAAAACTTAATATTAATATTACAACATTTTTTCCAAAAAAAAAAAAAAATAAAAAATAAAATAGTTAACCAATAATAGCAATCGGAAAAATCAAAGAAGGAAATGAAGGTCATGGAAAATGATGTTAAATTGGTGTTAGAAGATCGTGATTTTCGAAAATATTTGAATTTTAATGTGTTTTTATGTTTTGTTTTTTATGTAATTTTTATGTAATTTTTTGGTTTTGTTTTTTTTTTTTTTTTTCATTATATAAAATTGCGGATATCAAAATTACCTTACCGTTAAATTTTATTACATTATACAAAATAATAATAGGGATAAAAAGTATTGTAAAAGATTTTTTTTTTTTTGTTTATTATTATTATTATTTGGAAAGCCAGGAAATTATTGGAAATTATTCTATGTATAATCTTAAAACCGGAAATAAAATTAAAGATAAACATTAAAATATTATTTTTTATTACAATATAATATTTTAAATTGCATCAATAATTCAACTAAAATTAATATGTAATTATATATATACACGTATCTATCTATCTATATTTATGTACGTCAAAATTAATAGAAATCTTTAAATAGGTTAATTTTCAAATGTAATCTTTTGTAAAAAGTTAAGTAATAATTATATATAAGTGATAATAAAATATAAACATTAAATAAAATTTTATTATAATATTTTATTGTTATTTTTGAAATTTTGTGTAGAAATTATAAAATTGTGGAAGATTTTAAAAATATTTTGTTTAAAGTAAATTAAAATTTTAATAATATTTCAAGACAAAACTTTGTTCTCTATATACATGACAGCATATCTTAACTATATCCGATGACTTCTTGAATATTATTACTATATCAACACGATAACGATAACTACTGTCAATCTATTTTGAAAAATCAAAATTTCAATTTAAATAATTTGTAATTTTTTAGTTTTTGGAATTAAGTAGTTGACGGAATAATGTAGAGTTTTTAATTTTGAGAAATTTTTCAGATATAACAGTATAACGGTAAATTGTTTTAGATATTCAAAATTAAACAACTATATGTAAATTAAAACAGAAATGTTATATTATATAAAAAAAAATAAACTGGATGCTTTTAAACATTGGAAAAGATTTTTTATGTGTGTGTTCGTAAAACATCTATGTCAGTCAATTAGTTCTAGGTGTAAAGTTATAATGATGTCATATCATTTCGTTTTTCATAAATTTCTTTTTTTTTCAGTCATTATTCATTAAAAAGTTCAAATTTATTAAACATAAATATACAAAGATAATGATAGGCTCCTAGGTCGAAAGTTCTAATTAACGATATATAATAAAGTATTAATTTACAATCAAGTATTTAAATTTCTATGATTATACTTGTATACCATTCAACTTTGGGTGCAAAGTAAAAGCGTATTAAAAATATAGAAATTTTCATACGCATAAAGTCGTACGCAATATAGTAAGTCCTGCCTGGTATATGTGGGTAATAGTGATAATCATATAGAGATTTAAAAATCTAAGATTTAAGAAAATAATAAATAAAATCGAATAACATATATTTGACAACATATATTATAGTTGTTTATCTTCGTTAAATAAATTATTGTATCTTTAGTGAAAGCTTTGTAATTTGATTTTATTGAGCACTTCAATCAGTATGTAAATCATAATATTTAATCTGTAAATGACAGACATTTAAAACCCTTTTACTCAATGATTTACCAACCAACTTTCTTTTTTTTCTTTTTAAATGATAAATATTCAGTATAGCCATCTTACAAAATTAATATTTTTCCAAAATTTTCTGATTTTCATTAATAATTTTCCATTTTTATAAAAAACCCATGTAAAGTATATACATATGCATCATATAATATGTATAATCTATACCTATAATATACATATTCAAAAACGACGCTCTTTTATTCCGTTGAATTTTGTTGTTTTTGCTTTTTGTTTTTTTTCTAACAACATAAAAAAAATTTTAAAATATAGTTTGCATGGTGGGAAATAGAAATTTCACAATATAATTGAATATAAACGTCAAAACTTCAGTGGGGAGTTTGGTGCAGTGGTAGAGTGGCCGCTTCTTAAACTTTAGAATTCTTTAGTTTGCAAGTTCGATTCTATTCTATTTTTTTTTTTTTTTTTTTTATTTCTTTCTAATATTTTATACGAAATAAATTCTTATATATCATAATATTTAATCTGTAAATGACAGACATTTAAAACCCTTTTATTCAATGATTTACCATCTTAGGCTTCTTATAAAATATATATAATAGATATATATTGAGTTTCTAATGCTCAATAAATCAAGGGAAACTTCTAAACGATAATAATAACCGTTTTTTTTACAAAAAATATCATTTGAAAAGAAATTTTAATTCATAAAGGTTTATTTATTTATTTATTTATATTCATATTACATACATTAATGTAGTGCAATATTATTGAACCATCGGCTACCAAGGCCATTATAGGTTTTTATACTATTATTAAATTATATACTAATATTATTTATTTTGTTTATATTATATACTATATATTTACATTATATTCGGTCGTAAGGGGGTATATAAAGAAAAAAAACACTTACGACCTGTGAAGGGATCGAACCCGCACTCCTTCGGTTACTACGCCACACGCCTACCCACTAGGCTACCGAAGCCCCAATTCATAAAGGTTTTAATTATTGAAAATTGTATTTTTACATTTTAAATAAAATCATAAAGAAACTATACTGTATATACTGTATTGTAATTGCTAATTAAAACATCTCGAATTTCGAGGGGCGGGCGAATACTAGTTTATTTCTTTATTAGTTTACAAATATTTAAAATTAATATACAATATTATTGTATCTAATACACTTTTTATACCCGTACGATTAGGATCGGGATCGGGAGGATGCTTTTGAAGAATATATAAACATGTAGTTTGAATATATGTACAAATCATAGTTCTAGAAAATATAAAATTCACCAAAATTATTTTAAAATACTAAAAAAATAAAAAAAATAATATTATAAACAGAGTGACAAGCTATGAACATACTAACGGGTCGTACGTGTATCTAAGAGTTGACAAAGACAACTGTATTCTTCCTCGTATATTCTTAATTTCAATAATATTTTTATTGTAAATTTCTTTTGACGAACCTGTATCTTGATTTCGTTAATTTTTTTTAAAAAGAAAAACTTTTTAAAGTAAAACATTTTTTAAGGTTTTTAAGGTAAAAAATTAATACGAAACAATTTTCGATTACGATATTTAGCCGCAAAAAATTTTAAGAAGAAGAATATTTTTATTTAATTTTATGGTTAAAGAATCTACAGAACCTTAAAAATTTGACAATCAAGGTCACAAGAAAATGGTATCAAAATAACGCCCTGTGTATAGTATATTTGTGCTCTCTAAGAAAGAAATCTACGGAGCAGCCATATGTAAATCAATCCATTAACCATGTATTATGCAATTCAAGATTTGGTTAGTTTGAAATTATTAAAAGTATTTTTTACTTCTTTGACAAGGTTTACTTTCGAAATTAATAATTCGTATAAAAGGAAAAGTGTTAAAATTTCTTGTTTTAAGTCTTTTAAAATTAATTTTATTTTTATTCTTTCAATGAAAGATTCCATAATATATCTATCACATTTAAGTACGTAATTTGAGTGTTTCTGTGTTTCTAATATTATAGTTCCAGTTCATTATAATACTCTTTATATTCAAAATTAAACAATAAAATGTGCTAATAGAACCATTATTAAAATTTTGTAAATTTTCTTACTATTTATATGTTTAAAAAACTAATTTAAAATTACCTAAAGGATATTACTACAATGTCTATATTATGATTTTTTACTATTACTTGTTCTAATACATATTATATATATTTTATGCTATTGTAAGAATTATAAGGATAAAATAAAGATTAGATGATTAGATGGTAAATTTTATAAATAACAAAATTAATTTAAAGGAAATTTTTGGTGTTTGCATTGCACACATGTTTTACATTTCATTGTATTGCATTAAAATAAAATAAAGGATTGCAAAGACAATATTAATACGTATATCATGTAATGTATGTAGGTTTTTCCTTTATTTATAAAATATCTATGTATAGTTATAAAAAAAAAATAATTGAAAACGATAATGTGTAGTGTGTAGTTATAGTATAAATTGAATATGCATAAAAAGTATGTAAAAATTATCCTTTTAATGGATCATTTCCTGTCATTTACAGTTCCTTTTGAAAATCAACAATTTATTGGTTCTTTATAAACATAACTGTTGACTAGTAAATCAATTAAACTTTGTTTGTGATGATAAAAAAAATTAATTGCAATGATTGTAAATATTGAAATTGACTAAAATAGTCAATGCTTTCCACAAAAAAACCACATCCTTTGCTTTCAAACAAAAAAAAAAAACATAAATTTGAGGTATAAAGAATATTTTCGTGACATTCTATTGAATAGATTTCGGGGCCATATACGAATCTATTAAAAAGAATAATTGATGAAAATGTTTTAATTGAAAGGAGTTTGAAGAAGACGAATATGAAATTGAAAGAACTTTATAAAATCTATGAAAATAAAAAGGAAATGAAAAGTTTAACATAAAAAGAAAAATTAAAAAAACCACTGAAAAAATTGTTTTTTTGTTCCTGTTAATCTTAACAAAATTTTAATATAACGCGACTCTTTGCTTATTATGAGACATTAAATCATCATTTCATTTAAAAATAAAAGTTTTAAATATTCATTTCACATTTTAATATTTAAGGTTTTTTTCCTTTTTAGTTCATTCCGTTTTCAAATAAATCTGACAAGGAAATTACACGCAGCCTTTTCATTTTAGGCGTGAAAGTAAATGTCGTAATGGAGAGTTATTTTTACGACGTGTGTGGGATTGTGTGTCGACCCATACTCGTGCTTTCAGCGTATTTTATACGCGAAGCCCTTATTTAACCTTTTTAGCACATTTCCAAAAAAATTTTGAAAAAATGTGCTTATTAGTTTCACTCTGTCCGTCCATCCGTCCGTCCGCCTGTTTACAAAACTTCTACACCGTTAAAGATGGAGAAAAAAAATTTTAACCATTGGTAGGTCTCATAAAAAAAATAATTTTGTGGAACAACTTTTTCATGTAGCCCCCTCAATTACGGAGCTGCAGTCCCTCAAACTTTGAAAAAACTCTATTTTTAAACACATATATCTTATGTTCTGCTTAAGATTTTTTCACTCTGAAAACGTCATTTGACAGGTATTTTTTTCACCTTTCTAAATTTATATTTTTTCACCTTTCTAAATATAAATTTTTCACCTCTATAATTTATACAATTTTGTTAAATTTAGTATTTAAATTTACCGTTATGTGAAAACCAAATTTTGCATGATTTTTCTACCTCCGGCACGCTTTTAGATAGAGGTTTGAAACTTTGAGGCAAGAAAGAACTTTTGGAATTAGTATAAGTTTGCTCAGAAAATTTTTTTGGGCCACCCCCTGTTTATGAGCTATTAAGACTCAAAAATTGAAAATAAAATTTGCTATTTTTAAACAACTGTAACTTACGAACCTGTACACATTTTACTTCGGAAAGACATAAAAATTAAAGCTACAGTAATACATCTTAACGTGTGTTAAAGGTTTATTTTAGTTATATAGAGTTTCAGAGTTACAGCTCTTTAAAATTGCGAAAAAGCCCCATTTTCAAATGTATAAATCTCAGGCTCTGCGTAATAGTTTTACAATCTAAAAGCGCCAGAAGACCGCAAATTTTATTATCTACATGAAACAATATTAAAATTATACAATATTTTGTAATTTATTATTCAAATTTACCGTTATGTGAAAACCACATTTTGCATGAAATTTCTTTTTTCATAACTCCGACATGCCTTTAGCTAGGAACCTAAATTTTGAGACAAGAAAGAACTTTTAGAATTTGTATAAGTTTTCTTAGAAAATTTTTTTGCACCACCCCCTTTAAAGGTATTAGGTTTAGGTTTAAGAGGTATTAGGCTGAAAAATTGAAAATTTGCTATTTTTAGGCACTTGTAACTTAAGCACCTACACAAATTTTTCTTCGGCAAGACATAAAAATTAAAGTTCCAGTAATATATTTTTACGTGTGTTAACGGTTTTTCTTAATTATATAGGGTTCCGGACTTACAGCTCCTCAAAATTTCAGAAAAGTCATATTTTTTATTTTTTCTTATTACAAAAAATTTCTTAAATTTTATTTTTTTAATTTTCAAATTTTTGTGCAAGTCAGAATTCTAAACAGTTTGTATTGTCTTTTGGATATGTGCGCTTTTAAAAACCGTTGGTTTACATTCTACCTTGTTTAATTTCAAAATAACCAAGTCTGTTCATATTGGGTGTAATTTCCTAAATCATTTATTTAATTTTCAATTTTTACGTTTATAGGTTTCCCAGAATTGGTGACGATTACATTTATAACGTGCACAGATTGAAGGTGAATATTAATAACTTTATTCACAATATACCTACAAATTTGAAATCAATTTTCATTCCATAATTCAACTTTCATTGACCAGGCAGTATACATTAGAACTAAAGTGGGTTGCACACACTCATAGAGAACTCGTGCTCGTTTCATTCGTCTATAGTGTCTCTCGATGATTCCCAGCTACCCTCACAAAATAAAAAAAAAAAAGGTGAAAGAATTAGTTTTAAATGTCCAAAATCCAATTTCTCATCCAAAAGTTGAAAAATATTTTTCAATAATCCAATATCAAAACAGAATGTAATTGAAACAATCAAACGATATACAATATTACGTACATAAGTATTTTTTCCAGTCTATATGTATATAAAATATGTGCATATATATAAATTTTTTTTGGTATTATTATGGTATGGTATTATTAATGTGTCGACTTTTAATGTTCTAAGAAATTTAAATAATTTTCAATGTAATATAGTATATATATGTCAAGACGGTAATACTCTTATGTCAAATATACCCCATTATTTCAAAATCTATAAATTTAATACTTTGCAGTACTTTGAATACAAAAAAACCTATTCACACAGCAAAAGTTTTTGAAACTCAAGTATAAAGTTTGATTATTTGAAAATAGAATCAAAGAAATGAACGAAGAAAATAATTCATAGGAAATTGGGACGAAACTGGTTTAACGCCATGGTCCATAATATGATTCATCAGAATTTATATTCAAAAAATTAATTTTTTCAAACATATTTAAAGTTAAGGGTATCATAAATCTTTAATTTAAAATTGACGTTAAGTAATTTTCATCATTCTCATTATAAGGAAAGCTGTTTGTAAGAATGGAAACTGCTGACCAAAGCAGTTTATTAAAGTAGTTTATGAAATAAGTTCAATAAAGGTCAATACCATAAATTCTTATTCAATTTTGTTCATCTTAAATTGAAAAATTCCAAATTTTTTTTTTTTGTTTTCGTTATCACGTTTTCCAAGTCGTTTTTCCTAGAATTTTTACCTTTTTTTCAATACCTGGAATAGTTTATCCATTTTTTTTTTTTTTGTTTTAATTTGAAAGAAAATTCTTTAGAATTTAATATGATTTTTCATATTTACTATGGGGTTTTCACAAATTTTATTTGTTTGTTTATTTTTTTTTTTGTGTTTTGAAATGTACGTGTGTTTTATACATTTTTTCAAAAAAAAAACAACAACAATAACAAAATAACAAAACAAAATAAGTAAAGTTAAATAAAATCAAAAAAAAACAAAAAATCAAATAAAAATAAAAAAAAGTTTCTAGGACATACTGTCAAACTGACATCTTGTTAACAGAAAGTTTTTCTTTTTTTTCTTTTATTTTTTTGTTTATGTTTTATTTCTTTTTTCGATTTTATTTTTTTTTTTTGTTGAGAGGAAAAGTTATTTAAGTTTGTTTTTTACATTTTCTTTTTAAAAAAAAAAAAAAAAAAAAATGTTGTTGAATTTTCTGAAAATCTCAGCGTTTTAAAGTTTCATACTTTAAAAATATTAACAAATAAATAAAATTTTATGTTTGTACTTTGAAATATCAAATAACAGCTAAAGTAATAATAAAAGAAACTTTAAAAATCGATAGGAAACACGTTTTTTTGTTTGTTTTCTTTTGCCTTTTTTTAAAATTTTTTTTTTTTATTCATGTCCCTATGGTACGAGTACGTTATTTTTAGAATCATTTGAAAAATTTTGTTTATTTGTAAATTAGAATAAATATTTTTTTGGTGTTTCTTTTTTTTTTTCAATCCCATATGAATTTAATTTTGTAAAAGTGAAAAATTTTCCCCTTTATTTAAAATAAATTTTTGGTTAAAAGTTAAAAAAAAAGAAAAAAAAGGCTATAGATACCAACATCATAAAATACGTAAATATAAATTTATCCCTTCTAGAACTACTGGAAAAGTTTTATTGCATTTATGGATAAATACTTATTTTCAATTTGGAATGTTGTTGTTTTTCAAAATTTTTATTAAATTTGGTCTTGAAAGTTTTCATTTTGTTAAATCGGTCGACTTTACAATCGATTTTCAAATATAAATTTAATTTATAAAATACAACAAAATTTAAAATAATATAATATACGAGTATCTTATTGTAAACGATTAGCGAATAACATTTGGCTTGGTGAAATCTGTGACGAAATTTTAATTTTTAATATACAATTTTAACTTGATGTATCTTTAGATAATTTGTATGTGCTACAGATTTAATATTATTTAGATCTTAGATAAAAATGCTACCATCTTTAATTATCTTTAGATAATTTTAATAAATGATAATTATAACGCTTTCAATTAAAAATATTAAATCAATGCTTTAGGAAACGTTTTAGGAAAATAATTTAATAAAAAGGGGAAAAAATAATTTTTGTTAGTAATGAATTTTGTGTAGTTTTAAAATGACAATTCCCGCAAATTGAGTAATTATATTTGAGATATTTTTTTTTTTTGTTTCAATTAGTGAACAAAATTTATCTATAGACCTAATATAAATACATTTTCCCTAATAACGGAACTTTGAACCTTGAATAGTTTTTATTTTGTGTTTATTTATAAAAATAAATAGTTTTGAATTTTTTAATGCCATTTAGATTACATTTAAAGGTATTGTTAAAAAAAAATGATTGAAAATAAAAATGGCAAAGATTGTTTTTATATTTTAAAAAAAATTGAATGTTTCTTTTTTGATAAGTAGCCTGTAACTGCAGAATTAAAAATTAAATTAAAAAAATAGGAATAGGAATAAAATTAAATATAGGAATATTTAATAGAAATTATCAGTTAAAATAAAAGCTATTAATATAATGGGTTGGCTACATAAACCATCACTAAAAGTATTATTTAAATCCTGATTTTGAAACGAACTTTTAAAATCCTTCCTAAATATTCTTTTCGTATACATATTTGAATAACAAAGCACTTAATTCTTCTTTATTTACTATTATAACTTTTTCGAGAAATTTTGATACTATCGCTAAAATATGCTTTGTAGAATATTCTGAATTTTAAGCACCTATAAATTACATTTTTTTTTATATTTTTGGTGTTTTGGTGTTGGTTTGGTGTTGAACAAAATAGATTAATTCGTCTAATAAATGGTTTCAATATAACCTTAATGCTCTTTTGACTTGACTGTTGCTATCCGACAGGAACATTTTACTCTGTTTTATAGATATCTTATAGAAGTGGATACATTAAAAAAATTCCAAAGAGAAACAATGAGGGCTTCTGTTAACTATTCCTATATGTAGTTGAAATTTCCAGATGGCATAATTCGGTTTATAGAAACTTGTTTATTAACAAATATGAAACCACCTCCCAGCATAACTATTTCTTGTTACCTAGAATTGACAAGGATTACATATAGAACGTCATCAATAACTATGTTCACAATATGCCTGTCAATTTGAAATCAATTTTCATTTCTGCTTGTTTCACTTCTTTATAGTGTCTTTCAATGATTCGCACCTATCCTAGCAAAAAAAAAATTTTTTTTTGGAAAAAGCGCGACTTTAAGAATCTTTGGTTTTTATATGTAGTACATTTATTTAACAGTTACAGTATAATTATTTAATTTTAGAGTTTAATGTAAGCCAGGAAATTTAAACTTCTCAATTACACAACATTAACAATTAGAAAAACTACACAATTTACAGAATACAAATTATTAAAATAAATATATAAAATTTAATTTTAAATTTTTTAAATCAATTTCCAAATAAATATAAAACTAATAGGTAGGTATCCTATGCAAAATTTAAATTTTATTAAAATTCATTTATAGCTAGTTTTTTTTTTTTTTTTTTATTTTCTAATTTAAAATGTAACTTTTTTATTTGAATAGATAAAAATATAAAATATTATATATATAATATTGTACAAATTGTTTGGATTAGATTTATTTATTTTATTTACTTTACAATATAGTTTTCTATTAAAAATAAATTTTTCCTTATATTTCTATTAATCCTTTGATAATACATAATATATATATTAGGTATATATTAAATGCGTATGAAATTGCAGTTCTATATATGAATATTTTATATATTAAATGCATGGTATTCCCATCGAGGTCAGAATCTTGTTAAATTAACTAACAATTTGTTTAGGCAAAAAGTTCATTAAAAATATGCATGTAAACATATATATGTATATATATAATTTAATATATATAAAATTAAAAGACCTTTTTAACAATATTATAACATTTATTTCGACGTTCCAAATAACAATTGATTGTAATTTTAGATTTGAAAATGTGTACAGTATCGGACAATATCGGCAATTTATGTAAATTTTTGTTACTAAGGTAGCGCTATAAAAAGGAAATTAAGGTAAAAATAAAAAACAGATTAGCCAATAGTTCCTATGCATAAAACTGAGCTTGAATTCAAATCATACTTTTTCATACAAGAATTACGCTTGAACTCATAGGTTTTGTTCGAAAAATTTTGATTTCAGTTGAAGCTCAGTTTTATGCATTCCACCCATTGTCTAGTGTAACAATTAATTAAAAAAATTCCCAGTACAGCATAAGATTAGCATATAGTAGACTTATCGTAAAAACAAGAATAGCAAGAAAAAATTCAGTAGTGTAGACTGTGGCAACTTTGGAATACCCGTATGAACATTTATATTATGCTGTTTCCATTAAACTTCATCATCATTTACAAAAGTTCAGAAGTTTTACTTAATATTATTAGTATGCATATTGAAATATATTTATGTAAATTTTGTAGTTATATGACAGCTATTCGAACCAGTTGCCTAGAACCAATAACATTCCACATTTCAGATTCCTAAGTTAATTTAGTTTCAATATATAAGTATTTTACCTATAGAACCGGCTGATCTAGCATAACAAACTTTTACAAAAGTTGTTGGTATGTAAATTGACATCTTTTTAAAAAATTTCAGATACATAGCTTCAATAGACGCCCATAGTTATTTCCATATAAAGAAAAAAGTTGTATGGTAGCTACTCGAATCCGCCGGTCGAACTTTTTGGATTTAAATAGTGAAACTAACAATTTTGCTAAAGTGATATAGTAAAAATTTTAGAATCCTACCTGCTTTATTTTTTGAGTTGTCGTGCATACGACGGATGAACAAACTCGAAACTCGACGGATGAACAAACTCAGAATTTCATTCTGATTCGATCCAAACGTTTGAGTCTATATCTAGCTCGGCTCCTTTAAAGTATCAGAAACGTATTGGAAAATTTATTACTAGAAAATACATTCATACGGGTACAAAATAAGATATCGAATAAAACGAATTTAATATACTAAGTGAATTGAAGTTTCACTGCATTGATTAGCGAAAAAAGCTACATTAGAAACTGTTTACTTTTAGTTGGAGATTTTTTTTATAATTGTACCATTTTGATTTCCTTTAAAATTTGACCTTTTGCCATTAATTTCGTATATATTAAAAGATGATTACATTATAAAAAACTGGTATAAAGTAATTTGTCTGATACTGTATTATGTATGATAGGCTTGTATTATATAGCTAGGTACTGTTGCACTATGTTCTATATATTTTTTTAAGGCCATCTAAAATTTTATTTATTTTATAAAATGTATAGACCAATTTAGCTTTCAAAAACAAATATTTTGTTAGCATAATGAAAATGGAAAAGTATTTTAGCAATTAAAGCAACTTTTATTAAGAGTAAAATGAAATATCATATCTAAGCTTTTTTTTTGTCTAAACAATCATTATATATTTATTATTTGTATTGCGTATAATAATATGTAGTATTTTGTATCTAATTGAAAATGTTTTGAAATTTAAAATGTAACAAAATTTTACAATGTTTAGTTTTAACAATAATAACTTTTTTTTTTGCAATTTTAGATAAGTTTTTGTTTTTATAAAATTTGTATTAATATTTTTATTAATATTTAATAAGAAATATAAAAAACTGCCTAGAAGTATGTAATCGTTTCGTGTAGACAAGTACTAAAAAATTTAAAAAATTTTATCAGAAGAATACTTTATGGTAGACTGGCTAAGCACATGGTATATTAACCGAAGTGGTGTGAGTTAAAATCGTATGCACAGATAAGACATGTTTTTAATTCAAAGGACAATAACTGAAAATGTATTTCTTCTTAACAAAATGTCGGTTCGACCAAATATATAATGTAAAATATGTCTATATAGGATGCTTCGCGATAAAGCTGGCACATCAGTATTTTATATTTTCTTTTTAATAATTTATTGTCGAATATTTTTATTGAATTTTATTTAGCGAAATATTGGAGTTTTAATTTTAATGTTTTATTAACGATCTAGTTATCAAAAAATATAGCACATTTTCGATTTGGCTTCTATAGTAGTAACAAGGGGAGTATAAACGTTTTTCTAAAGTAATTTATGCTAACTCTGAAAGATCATTCTTATCTCAAAATTTCAAAATTCTTACTAAAAGCGTTCCGAAGAACGGAATAGGAAAGGAATTGCAAAATATTGTGTGCACGTAACGTTAAATTTACATACTAAATTGCAAAATAAATTTTTATATTGACATATATAAAGTTCAAAAATTTTTCAGTCGTTTGACGTTTTTACATTAAAAGGATACTAAGCATAACTTGAGATATTAATGTTTAAAAATAGAGCTTTTTCGAAGTTTGGGAAGCTGTAGTTCCACAATGGCTGGAGCAACATAAAATAGTTTGTTCTACGACATTATTCTTTAATGGAACCTATCAATAAATAAAATAACAGTTCTATCATCTTAAACGGGAAAGAAATTTTGTAAACAGACGCGAGAGAACGGGAAGATTGAAATTAATAAGGATATTTAAAAAATATGCCGACCCTTTCACGTCCTGTAGAACATTGAGGCAGCTCTTCTTATTTGAGGCATTTTGAGGCAATGATATATAAGTTTAGTAGTTTTGGTATATCTATCAGATATTAGTTATATTTCTTTAATCCTGCAAAGTATGTTTGTGATAAACATATCAATGATTTTTCTAATTACTACTTTTAGGAAGCCGTTTTTTTATTAATAAAGTTAAGTTCTAATCTAACTGTTTTTATACATATTAAAAATTCTAAAAATTCACAAATTTAGAAAATTCTAAACAAATATTTAAATCTATTTGAAAATGGCTTTTTTTTTTAAAGTAAATTGTTAAATTAATGTTAGCTTTTGAATAAATGATATAAACAAAAATTTCGATTAAAGTAAAAAAACAAAAAATAAACAAAGATTATAAAAATCTAAAGGTTTGTTTTATTCTTTATTTTTAATCTAATGTTTTAGATGGAAATAAACCTATATGCGATTTAATTAAATACAAAAAAAATGAAACAACAATAAAAAAAAACTAAATCTGAAATTAAAACAATTAGGTATACCTACTATCGCAAAAAAAAAAAACTAATTTTATATTTTAATAGCTATATACATTATATATAGTGTATTTATATAATACTATTATATGTAAACAAGGTTATGTATAGATAAGTTATGTAGATATATATGTATGAAATTATTTGTGCGTTTATACGATTATTTTGATTCAATAATTATTTGAAATAATCGATTATATGTATATTATTATAAACAATCCTTTATTAATATTTGGTATCCTTCCTGTATTCACATCAGAATGCAAATTTTAGTCGTGATGGTCAAAACTTTTTGAATAAAATGAATTATTTAGAAATTTTGAAACAATTAATAAAATCTCAGATTTTTACATCAAATCAATTTATCATGTATTAATTCAAAAAATGCGAAAATTTAAAAATATTTCATGTTATACCCATGGGAATGAATTACCTACAATGTCATAGATATGATTTCTAAAAATAAAGAAGAACAGAACGCAAACTTCTGTTCTTTTTAATTTACCAATGCAAGTTGGTGATATCCCGAAAATAGCAAATCTCTTCTTTTTTTTTGTGAGGATAGGTGGAAATTTTGAAAAACACTAATTAGATAAATGCGCGAATTTTTTTTTGGTTGTAACCACCTAAATGTCACCTCTGTTTTAAACCAAACATTTGGTTAGAACCTATGATAAAATGTACTGTTAAAACTTTAACTTTTTCGGGTTCATTTAGGTGATATTATAATTTTTAAAAATATTTATTTTGGTTCTTTTTGAAATATCATCTTTGACGACTGAAATTCGTAAATGTTTAAGATTGTTAGCATTTTTGATATACGATGGTGCCCTCGTGATCATTCCTTAAATTATTTATTTAACAAGTTTTTTAATATTGGAAGGTATTGCTACACCCCATAACTAATTATCATAACACGGAATTGGCTTAGTAATGGTCTTATAAAGAAGAACTTATAGAATATAAATTAAATGTTTGATTTTCTATCAAGCACCCATTGCATTTTTCAGGCTAATTAGAAACAAAGTAGTTTCATTTTTTTGTGGTATGATTTATTGTTATAAATTTTTGCAGCTGGACATGTTTCTTTTCTTAAGGTAAACGTAACAAAAGTGCCCTTTCATTGTTCATTGATGTTTTTTCTGTAATCTGCTAGACATTTCAAGGTGGATTGATAGAATTATGAAGATCACTAAAAATTGAAGTCAATGACGTTAGGTTATTTGTTGGCAATTTTAATATTGACTAGTATTCGCCCGCCCCTCGAAATTCGAGGTGTTTTAATTAGCAATTACAATACAATATATACAGTATAGTTTCTTTATGATTTTATTTAAAATGTAAAAATACAATTTTCAATAATTAAAGCCTTTATGAATTTAAAATTTCTTTGTAAATGATATTTTTTGTAAAAACACGATTATTATTATCTTTTAGAAGTTGCCCTTGATTTATTGAGTATTGGAAACTCAATATATACCTATTATATATGTATATATTATAAGAAACCTAAGATGGTAAATCATTGAGTAAAAGAGTTTTAAATATCTATTAATACAGATTAAATATTATGACGATATTATGATATGTAAGAATTTATTTCGTTTAAAATATAAAAAAACAGAATTGAATCGAACTTGCAAAATCAAAAAGCAACTATTAATAGCCCCACACTCTACCGCTGTACTAAATACTAAACTGAAATTCTAATCTTTATATTCAGTTATATTGTGAAATTCCTACTCCTACCATACAACCAATATTTTAAAATTTTTAATCGAAAAGAAAAATAAAACAAAAATTTAACGGAATCAAAGAGCGTCTTTTTTGAAAATGTATAATATAGGTATAGATTATACATACTATATGATACATATGTATATACTTTACATGGGTTTTTTATAAAAATGGAAAATTATTAATGAAAATCAGAAAATTTTGGAAAAATATTAATTTTGTAAGATGGCTATACTGAATATTTATCATTTAAAAAGAAATAAATGAAAGTTGGTTGGTAAATCAT
Organism: Poecilobothrus nobilitatus; assembly: GCA_947095535.1. Taxonomy (NCBI): domain Eukaryota; kingdom Metazoa; phylum Arthropoda; class Insecta; order Diptera; family Dolichopodidae; genus Poecilobothrus; species Poecilobothrus nobilitatus. The sequence goes on along the minus strand of OX352774.1, from coordinate 38,770,882 downwards.
TGAGTAAAATGGTTTTAAATGTCTGTCATTTACAGATTAAATATTATGATATATATACGATTCTGATATATGTTTTTCAAGTACATATAAATATGACCCTGAGATATTCCCTTGAGGGACTAAAAGCAAAAATGGGGTGTTCTTTAAAAATAAAAGTTTTGAGTTTTGCTATAAACTTTCTACCTATAATATAAATATCCAACAACTTATACATATTTAACGGAATCAACTTTCTCACCTTCTGGCCTATAATTATATTTTTGTACCATTTGACGATTTTTTTAAATGTTAAAGATGAAAAAGTAATATTTATTTCGATTTATTTTATATTTTTCGAAATTTCAAATTTTAAATGAACTCGAACGGTGTTCAAAAAAAAAAAAAATCGCAAGAAATAAGGCCGAATTTTCGTTTTCGACAATTTTCAACAAATGGATTTATCCCTTTTTCTCATTTAACGTTCAACTTCACCCAAATTACCGTTTTAAGTCGAAAATTATGTCTTGGATTTACTACAATTTGCTTTACTTAAATCATCTGCAAAAAAAAAGAATGTATTCCTGTGAAACATTTTTAACAAACATGAATACCTTTTTTTGATATTTAAAACAACTTTCAAAAAATGACAAAGGAAACTTTCTGAAATAAGCGAAACAAACAAACATGTTCTAAGTACAAAATGGAAAAAAAATAAAATCCATAATATTTCAAAAAACGGAAATAAGGCCTATATTATTTTTGCTCTAAAAATGAAATAAACTTAAACCGTCCGGGGTATTATAACAGAGCAGCAACTCGAACACCTTTTAAGTATTTACCATTTTAAAGATAATAAAATATAATTTATGAAATATTCTGTTTTATATTTTAGGTCTATATTCGAATCGAACACATATTTCAATAAAGTTCTTATAATAGTTGACTCTATTTGAATTTCCTGTACTGCATTTTTACTCGTTAAAATAAACTGATATCGTAAATTGTTACAACAATTATTCGAAATATTCGTTAGATACCTAGATAGGTAAATATATAGGCTATATTGGGTTTTTATATTGTTACAATCCTGTAGATATGTTTTCCTCTGCCCATTAAAACTACATACGTATATATATATATATGCAATAATAATTGTAATAACAACAACAAACACATATACAATAAAACAATCTATATATTATGTATTTTTAAATATCAATAAAATTGATATTCTAGTTTTTATATACATATATACAATTTATATAGAATTTATAGATGGAAACAACATTTTGTTATAATTAGTTTTCGATTATTTTACAATTTTAAAAAATTAGAAATACATTTTCTATTTACATTTAGTTTTTAAATCAAAAAAAAAAACTATTTGAAGGTAATTTTTTGTTTGTTGTATTTAATTTTTTATTCTAAAAGTTTTATTTTTTTTTTTTATAGATTTAATTGCCTAATCGTTAATATTAATTTATTGATTTCGATGAATTTGCAAAATTTTAATTTTTTTTTTGTTTTACAAAAATCTATAATGAAAATTAAAGTTTTTTTGCTATTATTTTTGCTATAACTACATGTACATATTTTCGTGCAATATGATTTTACCGTTTTTAAAAATTAAAGCGTTTTTTTTTAAACTAATTCTTATGCTGCCCATACATTATTAAACTTGTTTGACAACATCATGAAGCATAAGAAATTCACAACATGTTGACTTGATGTTATTAAAGTTAACAAGAAAGTCAAAGGGATAACATAATTTTTTTGGAATTATTTTTTCTATCTGTTTTAAATTAATTTCGTAAATATTTATTTAGATAATGGCTATATGAAAATTGGTTTACTCGGTTGAAAAATATTTTAGATATTGTTTTTTTTTTTAACTAAATATCAAAATAGTGTATTTGTGTACTTATATATAAATTAAAATATACGTGTACAATTTTTGAAGGGTTATTATTTTCGAGAAACCAACTAATAATTAGTATTTTGAACTGCTTAATTATCTGAAAATATTTTAAATTTGGGGGAAAAAAAAAAATATGTATTTAATTTAAAATTTTTGAAATTTAAATACATATTAATATACGTATGTGTATTTTGTATTTTAAATTTTATAATTTATAATTTTTTTCTAATAAATTATTTCAAATTTACAAGAATTTAATTTAACGATTAGATTAGTAGATTAATTTATCGATAAGATCCATATATATGTATTATGTAAATTTTATATAATATACAGGGTGTTCCGCATAAGCGTGCAAATATTTCAGAAGGTGATTTCTGATACTAAAACTAGAAACAATTTTATGCGTGTGGGGTGGGGGAGGGTATTTTATTAGTCTTTTCCGAGATTTTGGAACTGTTATGTTTTTTTTTACATTATTAATTGCCTAATAGCTCTTCCCCCACATGGTACACAGAAGTTAACTTAGTCCTGTCTGTCTGGCTTAAATATTCTTCAAGCTTTATTCATCTACTGAAGGATTTTGTTTTGGGGTAATTATTTTTATACCCGTACGATAGGATCGGGTATAATAAAATTACTCCTCCGTTTGTAACACCTCGAAATAAGCGAGCTAGATATACCTTCAAAGGTATGGATCGGATCAGAAAAAAATTCTAAGACTTTTGAGCCATGTCCGTCCGTCCGTCCGTCAGCACGCTAACTCAAAAACTAAGAAAGCTAGAATCTTGAAATTTACACAAAATATTTTGGGAGTAATTTGTAGGTTCCCCATTTTTTTTGGTTGAGTTTGGACCAAGCCTTAGGGTAGCTCTCGAACACCTAACTTTTAGATCTCCACATTTTTTTTGCAATAGAGCTATGAAATTTTAACTACTGATAGATCTCACAAAAATATTAATTTTATTTTTAATAACCTTTTTTTGTAGCCCCACCCGTTACGGAGCTACAGCTCCCCAAAGGTTCAAAAAAGCTCTATATTTAAATTGTTATAGCACAAGTTGTGTAAGGTATATCTTCATTTTGAAAACGCCAAACGATTACTACTTTCATTAGCTTTAAAAGTATATATACAATTAATATATATTTTTGGCATACGGTGTCTTAATTTACCGTTATGCGAAACTCAAATTTTGCAAAATCCTTTAACCCTTGTATCTTCTAAACGGTTTAAGTGGAAACTTAAAATTTTGTTAGAAGTTAGATCTTTGAAAATAAGTATGAGTCATTTCAGAATTTTTTTTTGTATCCCCGTTTAGGAGCTGTAAGGGGTCAAAAACTGAAAATTTCCTATTTTTAAACACCTGTTACTGATTGAACACCTGTTAAAATTTTTTGGAAGTAATACACAAAAATTAAAGCTTCAACATTATACTTTTATTTCTGTTAACAAATTTTTTTAATAATATAGGGTTACTTTATAATTGACGAAAGTGTTACTTGATTTTTTCAAATTTTCTAACAAATTTCTTTAACGAATTTTTTCCATTTTGTTTTACTCGATAATTTGAAATTGTTGAGGATATAATGCGTAGTACAAAAAAATGTAATTAAATAAAAAACATAACGGTTGCTTGAAGAATTTGTATTTATATGATATTGATATATATACATACTTATATAATATCATGTTTATTTACATATCGTATATGTCACTAGTGAATGAATGATAAGAGTATAGATGTATATTATATAGCGCCGTATTTACATACATATATGTATTTTATTGTACTTATAAGAAATTATTCTGTCAATGGAATATTTAAATATAATATAATATAATATTTAAAATTATATTTACTATTTTGTACTAAGTAAATTTAATATACATTTACCGCTTAGTATTAAATGGTACTATAGAATATTTGAAAAAGTTTTGGATTGATAATCGTTATGTGGAAGATTAGAATCTGCTTTTGAAGAATGTACATATAAACATATAGTTTGAATATATGTACAACCCATAGTTCTAGAAATTATAAAATTCACCCAAATTATTTTAAAATACTAAAATATTAAAAAAATAATATTGTAAGCAGAGTGACAGGCTGTGAACATACTAACGGTTCGTACGGGTATCTAAGAGTTGACAAAGTCAACTGTATTCTTCCTCGTTTTTGATAGAAAACTGATTGTTTCACAAATAAAAAATTTATTTGAGTAAAAATTATTATTTTAAAAAAATAAAAAATTGTAAATATATGTAATTACTTTTATGGGTTCTTAGAGTAGCTTGTCAAGTATTCCAAATTTTATATAATAGCGATTGGTTAATAGGCAATATTTTTATAAGAAAAGACGTTACTTTGTAACTTATTGTCTTATATATCTGGGAAACTAAGTCTTACCTTAGAGAAATAGTTAATTAGCACAAAACTATGGTAGCTTATCAAGTATTCCAAATTATACCTAACGGTTTATATAATAACTCACTCTCGCCTCAATACAATACAACCATACAATTTTTTTTTTCTAGTTTTAGTCACTAGAATCACTACCTGAATTATTTGTACTATTATTCGGAACACCCTGTATATTATATATCTTTTAAAATTGAATTGTCATTTCTATGTAATTTCATATAAAATGCTTTAAATATTTAATACCTAAATTAAATATTTTTAAAATATATTAAATTATATGTAAAGGTTAAATTGTAAAACGGATGTTATTGGATTAACTAATATTGGATCAATTTATTTGTAATTTTGAGTTTGATTTGAAGGACAGAAAAAAAACAATTTTAGGTTTAATGTTAGATTTTTTTCATGACTAGATTTTATTCAATGTTATGTTTCAAATTAAACATAATATAAAAGCGAAGCGGTTTTAGGTGTTTTAGGGGAAGTTAGACATTTTATAATATAAGAATACATTTATTAGATATCTAGATAATTAAGATACGTAGTAGTAATATATTTTATAAGAAAAAACATCGAAAATTTTAATAAAATCCTTATTTTTTATTCGTCAATGGTGACTTTAAATTCTTAAACGGAATAGAATATAAAATTGTGAAAATCATTATTAAAAATTTCGTAATGATTGTTCATAATGATAATTTTTCAAGCGACTTAATTATGTTGCAAAATAATGAAATGTTTCAGATTAACTGATTGGAACGATATGAAAATTCAAACAGAAGAAAATTGACATTTAGTTTAAATTATATCATATTCCAGCTAGCCAGCTATTAGTCTAGTAGTTAAGATACTATCTTCGAAAGTTGTCGGATTCAAACCAAGGCGAGGTCAAATATCTATTTAATGTTTAATAAAACATAATATATAGATTTTTACTTTAATATATAATTTGAATACAAATAATTTTTCTTGGAAAATTTACAGATGATAAAGTTGGTTATTGGAGAACTTCCCAAAAACAAAGCTTAATCCATTAATTTTTTGATTCGATTCAATATTTTAATTTGATTCTATGGGTCGTATGCATAATACTGAGCTTGCATTCAAACCTCCCTTTTTCAAACAAAAATACGAGTTCAAAAGTAGTTTTTGTTTGAAAAATTGAGAATTTAATTTAAGCTAAATTTTATATATTCCACTCTATATCTAGCATGTTTATTGCGACTGGTTACAAATTGAGGAACAATTTTAATATTCTCGAGACTATTCTACTAAAGACGAATCAAATATACTCGAGACTAAAGACGAATCAAATATGAATCAAAGACGAATCATATATAACGAATCTAAGACATTTTTGTTTTGAAAAATCAAATTTTTGGAAAAAACTTAAATTGTTGGTTTCTTCAAACAAAATTCTATTCATTTAATTGCTTATACATATATATATAATATGTATGTCATAATTAAAGTGTCTTATGTGATTTTTTATATTTTGATAAATTCGATTTTTTTTTCAATTTGAAATTTTGTAAAATGTATCTAGTAGATATTTATTTGTTATTGGCCTTTTTGTAAAATGTAACTGTATGTGAAATGTCTTTTGATGAAACATTGTTTTAAAACGGCTTTTGTGTTGTATCTGTGTTGTATTTCTGTTGTATTGGTTCAAAAAAAAAAGTATAAAAATGTACAGTTATTTAACTTAGTTTTATTACAACATTACATGTATTTTATTTATATATTTAACTGTTGCTCTCCTATATTTTACTGTTACCTGTAAGATACATTAGAATATATTTGAAAAGATAAGTTAAATAAAAATCTATATTTGTGCCAATATTATTTTATATTTATAATCTAGTAATTTTTTGTAATTTACTACTTACATTTTGTTAGAATATAATAATTCTGGTAGTTACTATATAAAAAAATGTTCACAACTTATTAAATTAAAAGTAAATTTGATTATGGTTGCATTTACAGTTATTATATCCTACACCATTTCATATTTTTTTTAACTTTGTGTTAGGCTTATTTTGATTGTTATTCACTTTTTTTCAATTTAAGAAATAAATCCAATAAATAAATAGCTATCATAAACTATAAAATGTATATTATATTATTAAGAATGTAGGCTTTATAAAATAAATATGATTTTTGTTTTTGATTTTGGGAGTTCATAGTAAAAGACACAAAAATAAAAGTAAAACAACATCAAAAAAAAAAAAATAAAAACTATCAAAGACACTGGCCACATCCAAATTTAATTCTAAAAATCCAATAAATAAGGCAAAATAGAAAAAAAAAGAAAGAAAACAATATTTTTCTCTCATTTAATTCCTTCATTTTGTTCATTGAACTAATTCCGTGAACGTTGTCACTATAAATTCATTTTGTAAATAGCTGACATAAACTATAAATAAAAATACAAAAATCAATTTAAATTCCCTGTGAAACCGCCTCCACGTAATTCTTAAAAAAAATATATATAAAATATTTTAAAAGTATTGACCAGTTTCTAAATCATTTTCATTATCATCATCAGTTACTATTATAATCATTATAATCACTATCATTATCCTTATCATCAGTCATCAATTTTATATTGAGAGGAAAAAAAAAAAAACTTATCAATTTTTATTACCGCAGTCGTAATAAACTTAAAAAAGAAAACCAACAAATGTTCCACTCAATTTTACGACTTTCTCTTCCTTTTAAACCTACTAGTCATATATACAACAAGAAAGACATTAAATAAAAAAAAAGAAAAAAAAAAATGATAGAAAATGGCGCACTAAAACCTAAATTTTTTTACATCAGCAGGAAAACAAAAAATAAACTGTCCACTTTTTTTTTTCAGTTTTCTTCTTTATTTTTTTATTTGATACTTTTTTTTTTTCTTGTTAAATACAAAATTTCTTAAAATCACTCAGTTTCTTGTTTTTTCACTAAAACAGCTCTTAAAAAAAAAAATGAGTATCCTGTTCGACTTATTACAACAGAACACAAAAAAGGGGCCAACATATTATATAAAAATAAAAAGGTTAAAATTTGTAACATTACTAGAATAACGGTAAATCCCCTATTTTGATTATATTAAATCTTCACTTCATTATTTAATCCTCGGATTAAGTAAGCTCAAATTATGTAAGTATAATTTTTAATACAAGTCTTCTTTATGACTGGAAATTATTGTGGTTATAAATTTTCGAAATTAACTTGCTTTTCCATTAATTGAATGAAAAATTTAGAAAAAAAAAAATATAATATATAAACTAATCCCATATTTGTGAATAATAGACCGGCTCCACTCTCCTAATACATTGTATGTGATAGAGGATTGAACTTAAATAAATAAATTCAACAAAAAAAACTTATGCTAACTAACCATTACCAAATCAATGAAATATATTAAATATATAAAATTCAGTCGAAAAATGTGATATTATAAATATTCTGATTATCTTTAAACTTAATAATTTAATATTTCAGAAAAGAAACTACTGAGGGAAAACCATTAGTCAATCTGTCATTAAAATAATTAGTATGATATACAATTAATAACCATTAAATTTTTATGCCATCAACAATCAAAAAAAAGCTTTTTTATCGTAAAATGTGTTACTTATGTTTTAGCATAAATTTTAAGGATTTTATGATAAGATTATGTTTAAATTACTTGAAAACTATGAAACGGCATCAATCAAAGTTTCCATCAAATACTTTGAATTAGTTTAGTCAGATTACAAAACGGTAGGACAAATTATTATATAAATTTAACAAAGTAAAAAACCATATAAAATTCATTTTTTAAGAAAACTTTCACAAAAATAATAAAAATAAAAAATTTACGGAACAAAACTACAATAAAATAAAGGAAACCAAAAAAAAAGTCCTTAGACCAAATTGACCATGTACACCAATATACATAAAATATTTTGTTAAAATAGTAGTTTTATGATGGTAGAAGCAACAAAAAAAAAAAAAAAACAAACAAAAAAACAAAAAAACACAATAAAAGAATAAAACAAAATTTTTTCAATAACTAAAAATATTATCCAGGACATAAACCTAAAATGTAAAAAAAACAAAAAAAAAATAAATATATTTTTTTTTGTTTTTTGCTCATTTAACAAAAATGATGTATCTTTTAATGTATACATATATATATATATATACAGTTATAAGATTCTTTTTAAAAAATAAAGGAAATATATATATATTTTATTACACACACACTCACATACAAAACTTAAACTACTCCATTATGTATGTACATATGACAAATAAAAATGAGAAAAAAAAAAAAAACCAAATGTTAAATGAAAGGACAAAAATGTAAATGGGGGACAAAATAGGAATAAAAAAAAGAAACAAAATAAAGATGAACTGACCGACTTTAGGATAAAGATGTATTCTTAAAAAAAAAATATAAGTATCTACCTACATGTATAATATATTAAATTTTAGAAATATTATTAAGAAGGTAACATATAAACTTTGTAAAACTCATGTTATTCATTTGTCATTAGTTAATGAATTTTTTTTTTTTTTAAGTATAAATCTGATTTATATTTTAAACATTAGAAAACTTAAGATATTGGTTTTTTTTTTTTTTTACAATTTCCATTTACTTTATACGATATCAATTTAATGTTTTTGCTCGTAATTGATTTACAATATTACTGTCATAATAAAAATTATTCGCAATTAATTAAATAAATTTTGTAACACTTTTAGTTTAATTAAAGTTTTCATTTGTTTGGTAATATTTACTTATATAAAAATTGTACTTAGAGATAGATAGGTATTTTATGTATATTAAACAAATATAATATCTCATACACATTTTATATAAGTTAAAATAGTATAGTGGGTAGTTTTTTATCTGTTTAAACTTTTTTTTATCTGTTTCATTAGTAAAATCATTTAAAAAAAAAAAAAACAGATGGAGATTTTATAATTTTGTTTTACAATGAATCTTATTCTTCTTCTAAATCAATTACTTTATATTCATAAATCTTTTTCTTCTTCTAAATCAATTATTTCATTTTGCTCAAATTAAAAGAATCATTGTGAATTAATGGGTCAAATCCATAAAACTTAGCTTGAACTCAAATCAAACTTTTTCATACAAAACCTACAAGTTCAATGTTAGTTTGTGTTTGAAACAGTGATGTTTGAGTTCAAGCTAAATTTTATGCATTCCACCCATGTACGCTTGGCACTTGTGGGTATATTGAAAAAATAATGATTTTTATGTTTTTCGTTTTTTTTTTTTTGTAATGAAATTGATTGGGAGTTATTGGAAAAAATCAAGTAGAACTTCAAGCAAATTTTAAATTGTCAGTGATTGTGTTAGAGTTTAATGCGGTTGTATAAGAAATTAGTAGATGGAAAAATGAAGTGCAAACAATTTGAATATTAGAAAATTCTTGCTTATTTCTGAAGGATAAAAAAAAACGAAAAAAATATTATCTTTAAATAATAAATGGAAATATAATTTTATAATACCTAGATCAACATAGTAATAAAATTATTAATAACGGTACAGCAACAAGATACGTTTTTTTTTTTAGTTTTTTTTGGGGAAAAGTCCATATAGAAGTAAATAAAACATATCTGTTGTCTTTTACATATTAATATCGCGCTATTATTTTTTTCTGCTGTAGTAATTTTATTTTTTTTTTATTTTATTTCAGTTTTATTTATTTATTTTTTTTTTTTTTGTTTATTTTTACCGCTGTCGTCAACCTCAATTTTTTTTTTATTTCTTTTCTCTTTCTTCTTTTATATTTTTAGTTTTTCCATTTTATTTTTGTTTTCATATCAGGATTTCTTTTCCTTTTATTTCTATTTATTGTTTTATTTATCCCGGGATAAAGTCCAAACCAATAAAAATGGGTACAAGTAAAAGGGAATAATAAAGAAAAAAAAAATGTATATAAGTATATATATAAATTTATGGCAGCCTCAGTATCCGGAATTATTTCTATATAGATAAAACTATATATTATGTAAATATTTATATTTCTTTGTATATATATATATATAAGTATGTTTATGCAACTATAAATGGACAAAATTGACCTACATAAATCATAAATAAGATATAAAACGGTAAAAATGAAAATGAGAAGGACATATTATTATTGTATACTATAAATGTTAGTATATTATATTTGTATAAAGCAGGTACGAAACTTTTATATAATATATTAATTTGATTGAGTGCTAGCCCATAGTAAAATAATTTTCATAATTAATAAATGCTCATAATAACTTTTCTTTTTTATGTCAATGTATTTGATCTAAAAATAACTAAAATAATTTCAGTTAAGAAAAAACAAGGCATTATATGCAGTAATAAGACAAAGGTTTTTAAAACAGAACATTTTTTAAAAGTAAATAAAGGACATTCTATAAATTATAAGTAGGTACGTTTCCATCAAAATTACTTTTCTTAGAATTTTGACGGTGAATGAAATTCTGAAAAATTAAAAGATATAACTTATCTTAATGCATCGAAAAACAGTTACAGATATCCATATTCTAATTGCGGGAAATTGAAAAACTGATCCGTTAATTAAACTCAATAATAGCTTTCAAACGGTAGCGATTACAGAAATTTTTTCTCAAAATTTTAAATTTCTAAATACAAAATACAAATACACATTTAAAATTTCGAACTAACTAACTAACTAGTTACGAAAATACGAAGATTAAAGATTGGTTTTACACAATATAAGATTGAAATAACGAACTGTAAAAATTAATTTATAATAATTCATACTTAATTCTATTCTGTGCAATTTTCTGTTTTTTGCATTTCACCATTTAAAATATTATCAACAGAATTTGAGTAATATGCATTTGAATGTAGGAGTTTTCCCAAACTAGCTAGAGCTCTACAACAAATGAAACTATTTAAAAAAGTTGATACTTATTGTTTTTATGAGATTAGTCAAAATGTAAAATTTCATTTTTGTATCTCAATCGGTTTAGAAGTTATGAAAAGAGGCGGGCGGACAGACCTACGGACGCATAGATGGACACAAACAGACGAACGACTAAATGTATAGAGTAACAGGCGAACAAACAGATGACAAACGGTCTTATATAATAACGAGGAAGAATACAGTTGACTTTGTCAACTCTTAGATACCCGTACGAACCGTTAGTATGTTCACAGCCTGTCACTCTGCTTACAATATTATTTTTTTAATATTTTAGTATTTTAAAATAATTTGGGTGAATTTTATAATTTCTAGTACTATGGGTTGTACATATATTCAAACTATATGTTTATACATTCTTCTAAAGCAAATTCTAACCTTCCACATAACGATTATCAATCCAAAACTTTTTCAAATATTCTATAGTACCATTTAATACTAAGCAGTAAATCTATATTAAATTTACTAAGTACAAAATAGTAAATATAATTTTAAATATTATATTATATTATATTTAAATATTCCATTGACAGAATAATTTCTTATAAGTACAATAAAATACATATATGTATGTAAATACGGCGCTATATATCACTATCACATAACGGTAAATTAAGACACGGTATGCCACAAATATATATTTATTATGTATACACTTTTAAAGCTAATAAAAGTAGTAATCGTTTGGCGTTTTCAAAATGAAGATATACCTTATACAACTTGTGCTATAACAATTTAAATATAGAGCTTTTTTGCACCTTTGGGGAGCTGTAGCTCCGTAACGGGTGGGGCTACAAAAAAAAGTTTCTAAAAATAAAATTAATATTTTTGTGAGATCTATCAGTATTTAAAATTTCATAGCTCTATTGCAAAAAAAATGTGGAGATCTAAAAGTTAGGTGTTCGAGAGCTACCCTAAGGCTTGGTCCAAACTCAACCAAAAAAAATGGGGAACCTACAAATTACTCCCAAAATATTTTGTGTAAATTTCAAGATTCTAGCTTTCTTAGTTTTTGAGTTAGCGTGCTGACGGACGGACGGACGGACATGGCTCAAAAGTCTTAGAATTTTTTTCTGATCCGATCCATACCTTTGAAGGTATATCTAGCTCGCTTATTTCGAGGTGTTACAAACGGAGGAGTAATTTTATTATACCCGATCCTATCGTACGGGTATAAAAATGTGATGAAATTTCTATAAGCAAACAAAAGAAAAACTATACGCACTTTACCCCACTAGAAATTCTAATGGGCCATCACTGACATATACAAATAATTATGGATATAATTATAATTATCTCTTTTGACGTATATTTGTTCGTTAAACATTATACCGTTATGTAAATTATCTGCAGAAAATCAAGAAAAAAAGGTAAATGTAGTGAAAGAAATGTTATAGATAAAGGTTAAAAAAACTATATAATCAAAATTTAACTAATCATCTTATATTATAAGTAATTTTATCAATAGGTCATCTAAAAAAAATTAGTTTTACAATTCAATGGGTCAGAATTTGTGAATAGATTTGTAGTCGTGTTTGAAATTCATCTATTCTTACGTCATGCTCTCTTATTATGAAAGTCCTAACTTTTAATATGTTAAATTTTCTTTGGAACTTTTTTAATGAAATCCTTATAAATTTATAATATGCATTACTTTGATTTTCTTATTTCATTATAATGTAACAATGTGCATATGGTATTTGCACATTTTATGCCTGCAAGAATTTTCAAAAAATAAAATAAATCATAAATTTTGATATATTTACTACGAATTTTAGCAATTGTTTAGTCAATATATCGAAATTAGGTCAGCTATAATATTTTTTTCTTAATTTTGCTATCATTGTTCCAAGAAATTGAGGACTGTAGGGTTTTTTCTGGTCTTTAAAGTTTACTACAATTGAAAATATGAAATGCAATTCGGCTGAAAAATGTTACCGTATAATAAAGCTAACAATTGAATGAAAACGTCATATATATGAAGAACGAGGCAATAAATGCTGTGCTAAACGATAATTACATTATAATTTTAAGAATGTTATGAAAGTTTATGAAAAAAAAAAAAATAAATATTGAGAAAACCATTTTGAACTTTGAAATTCTTTAGCTATAGAAAACCGATTATCTACAAATCCGACAAAATATCTACTATTATTTTAACATTTAAAAACTTTCTAAATAAAAATTCCATAATTTTATATTTTAAATATTTTGCTTATTATTTAACTCCATACAGTAATTTGATGGTTGGTTTTTTAGAAAGTAGATTTTTTATCTTTCTACATACAATCCGAGGCAACCAGATTTAAAAGTTTTCTTCTTTATTTTAACTTTATATTTTTCATTATTAAGTTTTTAATTTATATTCAAAATTTAAATAAATTATTTTGCTAGAAATATTAGAATTTTTTTTTGGTATCTATAATAAGTCTTTATCTCAAATCATAGAATGAAAAAAAAATTTAATTTAGGATTTGAATAAGGTTTGTTTTTGTACATGAAAAATTTTAGTGCATTTAATTTTAAATTGAATCTTCAAATTGTGAAACACATTACTAACACATGCGTTCTCCCATTATTATAATCTACAGAAATTCAAGGAAAGGTTATACTTACATCTGATCGAATTTCCATTTAATCTCACTTTTTCTTACTCCTCTTGGGATTATACTGCTTCTATTTAATACTTCCATCTCTATATAACACAATTTTGCTCTGATATTTTGATTTCCTTCAAGGATTTAATTCATTTTGCCAATTCTTAGTGTTTAGCACCACATGTTGTGGTAGGCAACCGCATTTTTTTGTTCATTGACGATTTTACTCTAAGGTAGTTTCCAAAATGGTAGTAGATGATTTTCTAAATGCCTGCTTTATTGATCTTAATTTTTTCACCTCATTTGTTTGGCTATCGATTCTTCAGCGGTTACTGGTCGTTTCTATTTATCATTCTTCTGCGTTAGAATATAAAACATATTGAATAATGATATTCTTCAATTTAGTCGCTCTACTGAATATGTTCCCCATTCTCAATTCCCCGTATTGGCTGAAGATGCCCCTTGATGATGCTCTCAACCTCACTTCCTTAATTTAAAATCACAGTTTCCTTTTCTTTCCTCTTTCCTTTTTCTATTATTGGCTTAACCGTTAAACTCATTTGCCGTTATGGTGCTTATTCTGACTTTAAAAAAACTTTGTAAAAATTCAACATTAACAAAGGAGTTCAGTTAGGTTTTTTTCAAAATATACAAAAGAAAACATATTTTTTTTTGTTTAATTTTTTGTTTAATATAAATTTTTTATAATTAATTTATAAATTATTTAATTATAGTAATTTTTGGAAATTGTTTTATCAAGTCATAAAATTCAAAAGGAATACAATTAATTTATATTATTATAATAAGGCTTTATTCAATGAATAATATTTGTTTGATTATAATTTAATTAAGTATTTAACTTTAAATATTTGGAAAATTATAAAATTAATATAAACCATTGAGAATTATTTAATTACAGTTTCAAAATACATAATAATATCTTTAAGAAAACAAAGAAAATTAATTAATTTAATAAAGGAAATAGGTAAATTTAGTAAAAATAAATTAATAGTAATAATATGTTGTATGCTTCAAGGTAATTCCAGTGAAAATTTTGTTTAAATATAAATGTGTATACATACATATAACCAATTTTTTTTATAAATTTATTATGGTTTTGATTAAAAAATGTAATATTATTAAATAAGTAAATATATGTATGTGTCCTTTTTGCTAATTCCGAAGTTCTACATCAGAAAAGTTAAATTGAACTTTTGTTGTCCATCATCTCCATAAACGATGTTATTATATACGATTATTCAGAACAGTAGCATTAAAAGTTTATGTCCATGACATGAACATTTTCAAAGATGATTTCCTAATGATACATAGTCTTTTCAAAAAGAATCTAAGCAGCTTTATTAACATAATGTATAAGTATAATAATTTAATTTTAAATAATAATAATTTGGTCTGTTTTTTTATTAATCCGGTCCTTCAACTTATCTTTTAATAATTTATTTGACTTCTGAAAATAATACTAAGAAATAAAATGAGTCAGTGCTTTTAACGATTTCTGATTGTAAAGCTACATTTACTACTCATATTGATCTGATTGTAAATAAAGCAAAATTTCTGCTAGGTATATTAGGTTTATTACAATGATCTGGAGAATTTGATAACTCATATATTAAAAAATCTCTATATATGACTTTAAATGTTCCTACTCGTGAGTACGAAAACCAATTATAACCAAAAAAAATAAGGGTCTTGGTTGCTGAGTTTTTTAAGCATATAAATGGAGAAAGTGCGGATTCAAATCCTACACAGGTTAGGTGAGTTTACACACTTAGACCGTATTTGATCCATTGTGATACCACATAAAAACTTTTTTACGCCACTCGTTAAAACACAGATTAAATACAGACGAACTAGACACCATGAACATTTTTTTGGAGCCAGAGTAACTATTTTAGAATATTTAAATAGCAAAAATAAAAATTTATAGAATATTCTTTTGAATTTTCTATTTTTACAATTTAAATATTATAAAATACTTAGTCTAGCTCAATAAAACTCTTAGTCTGGCTCCAAAAAAATTAAAAATTATGAAAAGAAAATATGAAACTGTTCGTCTGTATAGTTTATTTAGTCTGTCGAGTGACGTAAAAAAGTTTTAATGTGGTATACTATTGTTTAATTTTAATCCTATTGTTTAATTTTGATATTGATTTATAAAGGTAAAAGATATACACATTTAAAAACAAGAGCTTTTTTTAAGCTTGAAGGACTGTAGTTCAGTAATGGGTTGGGTTACCTGAAAAATTTCTTCTACAACATTAATTTTTTTATCAGACCTACCAATGGTTAAAATTTTTTTTCTCTATCTTTAACGGTGTAGAAGTGTGCTAAAATGATTCTTTGAAAATGTGCTAAAAATGATTCTTTCAATGACTATTGGATTGACTAACTTTATATTCACTGACTTATTTAAATATCACAATAATAACAAAAACTTTAGTTGCATGTTGCAACACAATATGTGGATTACAATGTGCATAAAAATAATCTATAATGAAATAAAATATAACATTTCACATATGTATGTAAAAGCCTCCAGAAGTAATTACATAATTTGAGAAAGAATGAAAAATTAGAAAATAATAATTAAAATTAATTAAAAAGAATGATGTTCATTTTTTATGTTGTCATATTATATTAGTTAACAATATTGTCTACTAATTTAAAGTAAAAAAAAACATTTTCCCCATTTATTTTCTCACATTCATTCATTTTGATATTTTCTTATATCCTTTTTTTCGTAGACTTTCATAATTTAATTTTAAAAACAAGTAAAATTTTAGATCGGAAACTTATATGTATTTTAAAATCCATTTTGATTTATGCATTTAAAATTAAACTTGAAGACCACGTACTTTAAAATAAAGTCATGGTCATATACAATCAAAAATTAATGAAAATTATTCTGACTACAATAAATTGCATTAAATGAATTAAATGGTAATGTTAATCTGCATTCATATATATATTTGCTGAATATTTAAAAGCAAATTAACTTAACTTTCTTTTAACGATATATGCTTTTCCTTTGGGTATTTTCTTTAATCTTGTGTGTTTTTGTTTTGTTTTTTTTTTAACAAAATTTTTGATTGAATTTTTAATGATCCTTTTGGAGTTATAAATTAATATTGTATTCTAGTTCTAAAAATTTTAATAAATGGTATAAAAAAATTTGAGAACTCATCCATATGCTTATAATATTATATAGTTGAATAACATTTATTGCATTTTTTTATGAACATAATGTTGTAAATTAAGTAAAATTAATTTTAAAAAAGTTGTCGCCATGTTAAAGTTGTCTAGTGGTTAAGTACATGGTTTATTAAATAGAGTAAAGTTTATTAAATAGAGTTTTTAAGTGTATGGAAAATTATTAAAAAAAGTTGTTTTTCTTAACGAATCCTCCTTTGTTACTAAATATAGTATAAAGATATAATATAAACAAAATAAAAAATATTACTGTACAAATTAATAATAATATTGCATCTATAATGAACTTAGTAGTCGCGATGATTTAATAATCTTGTATTATCCTATAGATTCTATAGATATGGCATATAATCTTATACACTTTTATACTTCTATATTTTAATTACAACATTTTAAAATATATAATATTATTTTTAGATTGTTAAGTAAAAAACATCAAATAACCAGTATTTAACTTAATTGAAAAACAACAGTATTCAACTCAATTAAAAAAACTCCGGTGTTCAACTCAATAGAAATTTAAATGGATGATGACAAGAATATAATAATTAGAAATTAAAACCAATTATAAAAACTTTTAAAAGCAGTGGAGGATTAGTTAGGTTACATAGCAGCTTTTATAAAATAAAATCTTGCTCATGGTCCAAAAGTTTCAGTTAAGAAGTAAAATTTTTCAATTATCCGGAACTTTACCATAGTAGTTACTAACTTTACCATAGTAGTTTAAGTCGCCAGGAGGATTTTCGGTTCAAACCCCGACCAGGTCATATGAAAAGAAACTGCATGTTTTAACTGTTGATGGTTATATTCACTAATTAGCAAAATAGTGAGGAGGATTTTCGGTTCAAACCCCGACCAGATCATATGAAAAGAAACTGCATGTTTTAACTGTTGATGGTTATATTCACTAGTTAGCAAAATAATAATAATAATAGTTTTGTTTCGGCATCCTTCTCCTATCTTTTTCTACTCTCTAGCCAATATATTGCGTAAGCAGATAGGGGGTTTATCCCATTATATTGGCTAAAGGGGAAGGTGGATTTAGTCAGTAAAAATCTTAAAAACTACTAAGGTGGAATTCTTGAGATCTTTGGAAGATTCTCATTGCCTTAGGAGGAAAATAAAGAGTAAAAGTTTAATTAAATTAAGTTTAAATATACATAGTTGACAACCAATTAGTTGACAACCAATACATAATTGACAACCAATTAGGTTATTTATGTTAACCAAACCATCCAGAAAATGTTAATATAAAAAAATCATTGTGTAAATAGGTTTGTTAAGATTGAAATGTTTGGCTTCCAAAAACAGATTAATATTTTCATAAATAAAATCAATTTAAACAGTTAAAAAAAATCAAAAAAAAAAAAATCATTACAAAACTGTTATACTCAAATTAAATTATAAATCTTATCCTTATTAAAGACGAAAACACTTGAATCGTAATATTCCTAACAGCTGGCCAATAACAGTTCTGTATATATAAGTGAAATATAAAACATTTTTAATAGTAGGTACCTATATACATATGTCACTCTTAAATGAAGGAAAGAAAATATCAATTGGACTTTTCATTCATACATTTTCATATTTTTACCGTTTTTTTTTATTTTTTTACATGTCACAATCAGGAAGACAGTAGGATAATATTAATAAAAGATGCAAATAATCAAATGAATAAAAATGATCTTATTGCATCTGATTGTTTATGTTTAATAAAAACAAACAAAAAGAAAAATAAAAGAAGATAAGCAATAAATAATAAC
Organism: Poecilobothrus nobilitatus; assembly: GCA_947095535.1. Classification (NCBI taxonomy): domain Eukaryota; kingdom Metazoa; phylum Arthropoda; class Insecta; order Diptera; family Dolichopodidae; genus Poecilobothrus; species Poecilobothrus nobilitatus. The sequence continues at coordinate 38,752,009 of OX352774.1, read as the reverse complement.
AAAAGAAAAAAGAAAATAAATGAAAATGAATATCCAAAAAAAAAAAATTTTAAAAAAAAGAAGAAAGAGACAAAAAAAGAGGAGTAAAATGATATAAAGACAATAATTTGGTACAATTTTTTTTTTTACATACGTATATATATTATGTATATAAGATTGCAAACTCCTGTTTTGAATGTCATAAAATTTTCTTTTGTTGATTCATTTATTTGCATGTTTTTTTTTTTTTACTGATACATACATATTACATATATACAAATTTATTATATAAATTTCGGGAAATGAAGCTGATGTTGTTTATATTTTTGTATTTTTCTTTTTTAACATTTTTTTTCTGTTTTAAATTAAAGAATACAAATATTTTCTCTGCAGGATGTCCCCAAAGGATGAATAGTCAATTTGGCTTTACGTTTTTTTTTTCTCCCTCTGTAAAGGTTTTATTTAGTTCATCTGTATATTATATTATCTACTATTACTATATAATAAATGTTATGAAAAAGTTTATTTTAGACTTTTTTTCGGTACACAATGTTATATACAACAAATTCAGTCAATATATTATATAGAAAAAGAGGATATTAAAAATTTGGTATCTTTTATTGGAAAAAATATGGCTTTCTAACTTTTATGGCTTCTAACTAATAAAAATCTTTAAAGTTTTATAAAAGGACTTAAGGTTCAATTTATAAATTATAAATTGTTAAAAGTTAAAAGTGATTATTTTTAGTATTTAAAAAATTGCTGCAATAATGTTTTGAATGTATTTCAGTTATTTGTAAAGGTATTTATTTCTTTAACGGCTAAATAATTGTGTCCAATAGTGCTATTTTAAAATATGGAGGAATTGAATATTAAATGAAAGCTTTCTAATAGATTCTGCTTTTTTTTAAATATATTGTTGAATAGGTTTAAGTTTAAAAAACTTGGAATGAATTCTAGGGTGTATAATGTGAATCTTTTCAAAATGATTTAATATAGTTATTTATGATTGCCTATTCTCGTTTATAAAAATAATTTAAAAGCGTAATTTTCCTTCCAGTATTTTTAATAAATTATTAACTGTTTGTATATTTTTCGTTTTTTTCCCTTGCCGCTCCTATTAGGAGCATAGGACATCCACTAAGTCATTTATTGTTCATATTTGACTAAGCTTTAGTTTCGTGAATCATTAATTTCACTAAGCCGCTCCTATTAGGAGCATAGGTCATCCACTAAGTCATTTATTGTTCATATTTGACTAAGCTTAGTTTCGTGAATCATTAATTTCACTAAGCCGTTGATTACTCGGCTGTAGCTATTGTACAAGACTAAGATGTTTCTTTTTTCATTTCTACGCCATCTATTATCTTATACAAGAATTATATATGGTTTTATTATGATTATATTATATAGCTATTACAATATGATATTAATTATACTTTAAAGGACATATATACTTATTTTGCTCTAAATCTATATTACATTTTTTGTTAATCTATATGACCCAGACGGGGTTTGAACTGGATGAATATAAATATTTTTCGTAATATGACATAATTATTTTCATGTTAGTTTTTCGCATAGGTAGGTAGGTTATTTGGTTGCACACTGTATGAAAATTTTTAAATTAAAAACATTTAAAGTATATAGAGTATACCTACATAAAACTTTTTTTAAATATTCATTTTGGCCCAATTATGGTAAGTTAAAAAAAAAGGGTAATGTTTAAAATTTTTTATTTGTTTTTTATTATTCAATTTTAAGTTAATTTTTTTTTTTTCTATAAATTAAAAAAAACAGAATGCCAATTATTTGTATCTTGTTAAAAAAAATATGATTACAAAAAATAGTTTAGTAAGGATTTATTTAGCATAACTAATTATGAACTCCAGTCCGTAGTGCCCTTTCCATGCATAGAAAGTGTTGTGTGCCTTCTATCTATTGCTGGAATTCCTCTACTAAATGAACATTTGATATCCACATGCATGTTTAATGATCAGATAATGGCTCGTAATCACAAAACTCAATTATATAACTTCGGCAATATAGAGACAGGGTATTAATTTGGATTTTTTTTGTATTTAGTTTCGTCCAAATACATTACGACCACGCAAAGCAGGTTTCTGTAAAGTTAAACGTATGTTTGTTTATTTTAGTATTGGTATATGGATAGATAAGATATCTTTAATGCTTAACTCAATCTTTAGGCAATCTTTAAGTTGCTTGCTAATAAATCGATTAATTGCTTGTAATTCTCTGGACATTTTTGAAATATAGAATTTTTGGCTCATAGTCACACCTTATATTTTATGATCTTTTTTACAACACGTTTTTAACACGTTCAAAATAGACTCATTTTAAAATTTAAAATACTCATATTTAATAATATAAACTTTTTCTGCTTAGTGTATGTAAATTATAAAGGTAAATGCTATAAAGTTTGAAATATGGTAAATGTGAGTAATTGTGACATAGTGGGTATTTGTGATCGTTTGACTTTATAAAAGCAGAACTAGTACATTTCTTTTTTAAAATTTTAAATTTTACTACTAAAACATGAACCTGATGTCACTAAATTATTTTTGTTCTTTTTTTAAAAGTTAGTGACATTATTGACCGTTAAATTAATAAATTTGTATTGTTTGTTTATACAGTTTTCATATTTTTTAAGTATTTGAAATGTGAAGTTGAGTAAAATTAGTTTTCTTTTTCAAAACGCGTAAGTAACATTATAATATATTTATATTTAAAATAAAAGTTTACAATTTATACTTTAATAAAAATGTATGTTTTAGTCAATATTGATAAAGAATTATTAAAAAATTTTAGAAATAAAAACTTTCACAAATATAGACATAATTATTTTCTTCTAAGTTGGTATTTGTGATCGTATATCCGAATTACAGATCAATCATGCTCTCCTTTTTTTAATATTTGGCTAAATTCATTTTAATTTTCTTATTTTTTGTTTGCATTTTTAAAAATAAGACATATATTAGAATTTGTAAATGTATTTGCGACACTTTTTTTTTGCATGCTGTGAAATATATTAAAATAATACGATCACAATTATACTGTTATACTATCCGTAATAGGTACAATGTATCTTCGCTTTACAAATTATTTAGTAGCGCAATATTTTAATAATACATATTTTAATAAAAAAAAATTAAAATAAATTAAAAAAATGTTTCTGTTAATTCAAAATAATTAAATAAAACTATTTTAAATTATACAGAGAATAATAATTAGTATTGTGACAGAGATATATTGAGATTTAAAAAATAGGTGAGTGCTGTAATTTTTAACAATGTCAGAATTACAAGCACTTAAGTCACAAATACAATTTTCATTTTTTTAGATTCCAAAAAATGTTCAAATTAAATTTTTATTTTTTTATCGTATGTTTTAAGAGTTACACCTCAAAAATTGTGGTTTTTTATGTGTTTCTTTCTATTATGAAAGATTTTTTTGTTATTTTTTGAATTTTAAAATAGATACATATAGGTATTTTCGTAAGAGATAAAAAAATTTTTATAACTAAAATAAAATCTTTTTTTATCAAAATATTTTTATATGTAATAAAAGTGCGCGCAAAATTTATTATTCGATCACAATTACCAACCTATAACTGTCACAATTAGAAACAATTAAGTGTGTCACAACATACCTTCAAAACAGAATTTCCGTATGTATTTTATTAATTATAATTTTTTTTTAATTTTCTTAATTATAATTATTTTAAAATTAAGTTCTAGGCTGATAATAATATATTTAATTGAATTGGTGACAGCATTTCCAGTTATTTATCTTGTACTATTGTTTTTTTACTCTTTTCCAAAGTAAAAAAAAAAATTGAAACTGTCACAAATACCCACATTTACCATATACGTATATGTGATTATACATAAATTAATTTAATGGTAAATAATTATATTATGACGTCCAATTTTTTTTATTAATTCAAACCAAAATTTTCAATTATTGCGACTGTTTTTTGTGATTTTCTTTTTTATTTTTTTTTAATGACGGGTCCAAATAAATCATTTTAGGAAATGATGAAATCAAATGATAAAAACAAATATAAACGATTGTGTGTAAAAATGATAAAAAAATTGATAAAAAAAACTTTACGAGTTTTGAATATCAAATAGCTTTTAATTTAAAAAAAGAAAACAAGGTAATATGATGAATAAAATATGAAAAATCAAGAGGGAAAAATCATTTTCAATTTTAAGGAAAACGAAAATAATTAAGAGAAGTTATTGCAACACATCCAAAGACATAATTCTCCAGCTTTTGTTTTTGAGTTTTTATTATAATTTCAAGACAAGAGGTCAGTTTAGCTCTATATAATGAACGTTTTTCAACTTTCCAAACAGAGATCAGTAACTCTGTAATGAAAGTTTTTTTTAAATAGTTAGACGGATAGACAGAATAATAAATACAGAGTAAAACTAATAAGTAAATTTTTTAAATATTTTGTCCTAAAAAAAAAAAGCTAAAAACCTGTAATTAATAAATTACAATTATATTAAAAAATTTAATAAAAATATTATGCTACTGAAATGATGATTTCATTTATAACAATAATGAAAACTTTCATTATATAATTTAAAATTTTTATAAATTATTGGTAAACTTTTACACAATAAAGATTTCGCAAAAATAAGCCGCATTGCTATAATTAGAGAGTCAGAATTAATATTAAATAGCTGAAAAATGTATATTGAGTATTTAATCCTAACACGCACTTTTATGTGTGAAAAATTTGACTTAAGTTTATTATTAGTAGATTAATGGACTTAGCTTGAAAACTGAAAGTGATTTTTTCAACAAGATTAAATGATTGTTTAGTTTCTGAAAAATTTTAAGCTAAACCTATATAATTACAAAAAGCTCTTAATATATTATGAAAAAATATAATTTTTAAGCTTGAATTTTTCAGGCTTAGCTTAAAATAATTTCAAATGTTCAGATTTCAAATATGTAAGGTTAATTTTCAATTTTTCACCACTCTCAAACGACGAGTAAAATAATTTCGCTTTAATTGTTCGCTTTTAAATATTTTCCTGCTTTCAATTTAAAGTTTTAATTTTAAATTCAAGTTTTTAACAGTAAGAATGTAAGAGGGTGTATAAAAGGGTAAACAATTTTGCAAAATGTAGATTGTAATGGTAAATTTAAATGTAGAATTGCAAACAATCATGCCATTTGATTAATAAAATTCCGTACAAACTACAGAATTTGAGTAGAACATTAGTTATATTTTAGAGAATATAGAGTTTCTTTTAAATTAGCGACAGCTCCGCTGAAGGGATGAAATTATGTAAACAAAAAACATAGAAAAAATGGGGCTAAATCAAAAAGTTTATTTATAGATTTTTTTATGAGTTTCATCTAAGTTAGATTTTACTGTTTCTGGAATTTATCTATTTTAAATTAAAGCGACTTATAGATTTAGAGATAATTCGTAATGAATACATTTTTAGCACATTTCCAAAAAAATTTTGAAAAAATGTGCTTATTAGTTTCACTCTGTCCGTCCGTCCGTCCGTCCGTCTGTTTACAAAACTTCTACACCGTTAAAGATAGAGAAAAACAATTTTAACCATGGGTAGGTCTCATAAAAAAAATAATTTTGTGGAACAACTTTTTCATGTAGCCCCTCCCATTACGGAGCTACACCCCCTCAAACTTTGAAAAAGCCCTATTTTTAAATGCATATATTTTATGTTGTGCTTAAGATTTTTTCAATATGAAAACGTCATTCGACAGGTATTTCTTTTATCTTTGTAAATTAATATCAAAATTATACAATTTTTTTAACTTTAGTATTTAAATTTACCGTTATGTGAAAACCAAATTTTGCATGATTTTTCTACTTTCATAACTCCGGCACGCTTTTAGATAGAGGCTTGAAATTTTGAGGCACGAAAGAACTTTTAGAATTAGTTTAAGTTTGCTCAGAAAATTTTTTTGGACCACCCCCTGTTTATGAGATATGAGGGCTTAAAAATTGAAAATTTGCTATTTTTAAACACCTGTAACTTAGGCACCTGTACATATTTTACTTCTGTAAGATATAAAATTTAAAACTACAATAATATATTTTAATGTGTGTTAAAGGTTTGTTTTAGTTGTAAAGGGTTCCAAAGTTGCAGCTGTTCAAAATTGCGAAAAAGTCCCATTTTCAGATGTATATATCTCACGCCCTGCGTAATAGTTTGGCAATCTAAAACCGCTAGAAGACCGGAAATTTTATTATCTTTATAAAACAATATCGAAATTATGCAATATTTTGTAATTTACTATTTAAATTTACCGTTATGTAAAAACCATATTTTGCATGAAATTTCTTTTTTCATAACTCCGGCACGCCTTTAGATAGAAACCTGAAATTTTCAGACAAGAAAGAACTTTTAGAATTAGTATAAGTTTTCTCAGAAAATTTTTTGGTAACACCCCCTCTTTAAGAGTTATTACGCCTCAAAAATTGAAAATTTGCTATTTTTACACACCTGTAACTTAAGCACCTGTAAAAATTTTTCTTCGGCGAGGCATGAAAATTAAAGTTTCAATAATATATTTTTACGCGTGTTAATGGCTTTTCTTAGTTATATAGGATTCCGGACTTACGGCCCCTCAAAATTTCAAAAATGTCCTATTTTCACGTTTTTTCGTATTACATGAAATTTTCAAATTTTTGTGCAAGTCAAAATTCTAAACAGGTTGTATTGAGTTTGGAAATGTGCGCTTTTAAAAACCGTTGGTTTACATTCTACCTTGTTTTTTTCTGATATAAGTCTTAGAATATTCTGATGCCTTTTATATCAAATAGAGTAAAAATATAACTTCTTTCACAAAATATATTGGTAGGACTAAATTATAATGTATACTAAATCGGATAGTACGCAATTGAACATCAAACGTAAGTAGACATTATAATCTGATCATTTTTTAAGTATTAAAAATGGGTTGAAATTTTAAATTATTGAATGATTTAAACTAAAGTTCATCTAGTAATAAAGGGTGTAGCTAACAAAATAATGAGGATAACGAACTTTTTAATAAATTTAATTTTATATTTGTACAGAAATACAGGAATATTATTTATCTTTATTTTGCATTCAGGGTTTCCTAATTTTTGTTATCCTTTTCTTTTTTTTTTGAACAACCGAACCAAACTGTCTGTTAAAATTAAAAATTTATTCATATTCGAGTTAGTATTTTTGGGTTAATCCCTACTAAAAAGCTCCTATTATAATATTTTAAGGTGCAAAATATGTTTGCTTTAGTTTTTTTTTTTTGTTTTGAGAGATAACCTGGTCTGGGTTTAGGATCAGTTTAATTTTTTCCAAATTATTTTTTTAGGATTTTATTACTTCATATTAATATTGTAATACAGTGTCATCATTATACATATTATAGTATCATCTTATTTCAATTAGATCCTTTAAAATATTAGGAAATTATATTCTATTTCTTTTTTTGTTTTTTTTTTTATAATATCTGTTCTTTACCAATGTTTCTATTTCTATTTAATTTAATGTTCTGTTCTTTGTTTTGGGTTTGAAAATTTTTTTTTTTTGTCTTTTCGTCATAAAATAAAATGAATGACACAATCTATTTCAATTTTCTTGCAACTGAAAAAGCTTATATACCCTCTTAAATATTTTTTTATATTAGGGAAAAATATTATTTTCTTTTGCGGCTGTCGTCATTGTTGTTGTTACTGCTTTGTTGTTTTTATTGTTGTCTTTGTCTTTTGGTTTATTTTAATTTTTATATTTGTTATTTTTTATGTTAAATAAGGGATGAAAATCATTTTATTTCTCATAAGCCTACAAAATACGTAAAATACCATCATATTAGATTGTATTAGAGGGACCCAATGATGATGATCATAACAAAAACAAAGTGAGATAAAAATATTATGCTCTTTTTACCCATTATCCTTAACAGTTGTTCCATTTCACAAAAAAAAAAAAAAAAAAACAAAATGGAAAAGCCTGCTGCTGCCTGATGATTCAATTCTATTTTTTTCCCCATTCTCTTGCTATTTGTTTGTTGTTTAGTTGCATGGCCTTTTTCCTGTAAAATGTTTTTTGTTCTTAAATAGGGTAAAATAGGTTCTAGTTGGCCATTTATTCTATTTTAATGGCAGTTACACTTCAACCTCATTAAAGTTCATTAGACAAATTGATTGAATAACTAAATTAATGAATAACTACTTGTGTTTTCTTCTCCCCTGTTGATTTCATCCCAAAGTTTGGTGGTTCACTGAATAGTCCATTCATTTTTAATTCTTCTTTTCTGAGTTGCCATAAGGTCTTGTTTTGTTAGCTTACACAGCGCGCTATCTGAGATATATTTTGGTCAGAAAATACCACATACGATTCTTAAGCATTTGTTAGTGGAAATCTTTAGTTTTTGCATGTTGATTTTTATTGTAAGCTAAATTTCACTAAGCGGTATATTATTATCTATTTTGAAATTCGCTTAAAATTCTTATTTTTGTGTTGCGGAATAAGTGCGAGGATTTCCATACTGAACATAATCTTGCAAATACGCTTCTTGGTTTTGTAAGTCTGGTTTAAATATCTCTGCCTGCATTTTTGTTTATAGATAATGTGCTGTCCTGATAATTGTACTATATTCCCTGCTCTCTTTGTATATATCTTGTAAGCATTTGGATTTCGCTTGTTGTATTAATTTTGATAAATTAGCTATATGGTAGATTAGATATAATCTTAAGTTATCTTTTCACAAGTTCGAGTTGTAATAATAAATTAAATAATGATTCTTTAAAACTGACAAATTACTTGTTTTCTTACCTTAGTAATTATTTTTTTTTTTTTTTTATTGCGTTATAAATTTGTACAAAAACATTGCTAGGCTCAAAGAAGGATATGAATATTTTTTTTTGTTTGTTTTTTATTTAGGATACCTAAGTTGTGTGACACTAGTTATTTTGTATGTGATATGACTAAGATAAAACAAAAGGGGAACAAAAACTGGAGGCGTAAGATAATTTAGAGAGAGAAAGATGTTGAAAAATAAATGAAGATTTTTATAAAAAAAAATGAGATATATGTAGGATGTAGAAATGAAAATGAAATTCAAGATGAAAAAAAAAAATCCCTAAAAGAAGAACAAGAGAAAATATAAAAAAAAATCAATTAGAAATACAGGACATGAGAAAACAGAGAGATTTTGAAATAAATTCTTTTTTATTGTTTCCCATCAGGTAGATTTACGGCTCACTATAAGTATTTGTGTTTTTTGTGGATTTTTTTTTTTTTTGTTTTACAGAACTCTAAAGTTTTTTAATAAGAAAATATACTTATTGTTAATTTAGTTTTAAGTCAGTCTGGGTGCCTCAAGAAATGTGTTTCTTATTAAATAAAAAAACGAACAGAATACAACTTTATTTGCATTTCACTAGTTCACCTTTTCTTTACAGTTTCGGAAAGAATCCTACAGTTCGAAACTTTTCAGAACTGTTTTTGTTCTTAAAAACTAGTTCCAACTAAATTGTGTATTTTGGAAAAATAAAATATAACAACTCTGAATAACATAAAACTAACGAGGAAAATCTTTGAACTTATACAAACATAATTTCTCTGTCTCTGTTTGAAGTGATATTCAAAAATTCTTTTATCAGGAGCAGCCTTCATAGTGTGTCATTGGTAATATCATTTGTAATTATTCATATTCATATGATCATTTCTATCATTATATTCTAATTTGAGTCAATGGATACCATATTTAAGTTAACATTAACGTTTTTTACTAAACGTCCATTAGCTTAGCTTTCAAAATTAAAATCTTCCATTATCTAAAAAGTAAAATTAATGTTTCTACTATTTATATGTAATTGATGGGGTATTGTTTCATTTTTCTGGCCTAAGGGAAAAGTCTGCTTGAATACTAAAATTCTCATATATAAAATAGTTTTTAAGTATTGAAGTGTTACTTGATATTTAGGATTTCTTAACGTTTTTAAAGATTATTATTTTCCTTTTATTATTATAGTTTTGAATAAATTTAACTTTTTTATAAGTCCCGAATTCAATCTCTAACTAATTTTTTTTCTTATGCCTTAATTTTTGTTTTAAATTTTAAAAAAGCATGAAAATTGAATGGAATAACTGCGAAAAAAAAAACTTTTTAAGTTCTAAAACAATAAAATATAAAAAAAAAAAAAAAAACCAAAAAGTAAAAAAAAAAAGTTTAAGAATTTGTTCCGGAAATGTTTTGTTATATTTTAAAAGGACTGCAATAAAATTTAATGCAGTTTTAAAACTTTCATTGTAGAAAAATTTTATACCTAGATATATTTTATTTATATAATATGTACACACACATATACATATATATTATATATATTTTGTGCTATTAAAAGTAGAATTTTGTTGCAATTTTCTTTGAAATCTTCTGGACAATTTATGTATCTTTTTTTTTTTTTTTTTGTATCTTTTAAGTACAAAAATAAAAATTAAAAATAATAATCATGATAATGATATTGATGGTGATATTGATGGTGATGGTGATAGTGATTATGATAATGATGATGATGTAGTGTCTTAAAAAAGATTATTTTAAATTTTTCTTGATTTTGAATTATTATTATGTACCTTGTACATATAAAGAATTTTTATTTATGGGATTTGAATATTTACCTCATAGCATTAATTGGTAATATCCAATTTTAAAATTTAAATGTTTTTTTTTTTGTTAATTATTTTAAATATTTTTAAATTGTTAATTAATTGTATTTAATTCGTTTTTTCTTTTTAAACAATTTTAGTTGTTTATACTCTTAACAATAAGTTTTTCAAAATAATTCTTTAAGCATTAATTTCAAGTTATAGTTTTAAATTTTATTCTTTTGCAAAGTTTAACACAATAAAATTTAATTAAAAATTTAAATTTGAATTTTTTTTTTAATATCCCTAAAAATGTGTTTTCTTGTAAAACTAAATTAAACGAGGAAGAATACAGTTGCCTTTGTCAACTCTTAGATACCCTTACGACCCGTTAGTATGTTCTGTAGCCTGCTTATAATGTTATTTTTTTAAGTTTTTAGTATTTTAAAATAATTTGGGTGAATTTTATAATTTCTAGAACTATAAGTTGTACATATGTATATACATTCAAAATATATGTTTATACATTCTTCAAAAGCAGATTCTAAGCTTCCACATAAGGATTATCAATCCAAAACTTTTTCAAATATTCCATTTATATAGTACCATTTAATACTAAGCGGTAAATGTATATTAAATTTACTTAGTACAAAATAGTAAATATAATTTTAAATATTATATTATATTATATTTAAATATTCCATTGACAGAATAATTTCTTATAAGTACAATAAAATACATATATGTATGTAAATACGGCACTATATAATATACATCTATACTCTTATCATTCATTCACTAGTGACATATACGATATCTAAATAAACATGATATTATATAAGTATGTATGTATATCAATATCATATAAATAAAAATTCTTCAAGCAACCGTTATATTGTTTATTTATTTACATTTTTTTGTACTACGCATTATATCTTCAACAATTTGAAATTATCGAGTAAAACAAAATGGAAAAAATTCGTTTAAGAAATTTCTTAGAAAATTTGAAAAAATCAAGTAACACTTTCGTCAATTATAAAGTAACCCTATATTATTAAAAAAAGTTGTTAACAGAAATAAGAGTATAATGTTGAAGCTTCAATTGTTGTGTATTACTTCAAAAAAATTTTAACAGGTGTTCAAGTTACAGGTGTTTAAAAATAGGAAATTTTCAGTTTTTGACCTCTTACAGCTCCTAAACGGGGGGTGATACAAAAAAAATTTCTGAAATGACTCATACTTATTTTCAAAGATCTAACTTCTGTCAAAATTTCAAGTTTCCAACTTAAACCCTTTAGAAGATAGAAGGGTTAAAGGATTTTGCAAAATTTGAGTTTCGCATAACGGTAAATTAAGACACCGTATGCCACAAATATATATTTATTGTATATATACTTTTAAAGCTAATAAAAGTAGTAATCGTTTAGCGTTTTGAAAATGAAGATATACCTTATACAACTTGTGCTATAACAATTTAAATATAGAGCTTTTTTCAACATTTGGGAAGCTGTAGCTCCGTAACGGGTGGGGCTACAAAAAAAAGTTATTAAAAATAAAATTAATATTTTTGTGAGATCTATTAGGTGTTCGAGAGCTGCCCTAAGGCTTGGTCCAAACTCAACCAAAAAAAATAGGGAACCTACAAATTACTCCCAGAATATTTTGTGTAAATTTCAAGATTCTAGCTTTCTTAGTTTTTGAGTTAGCGTGCTGACGGACGGACGGACGGACGGACGGACGGACGGACATGGCTCAAAAGTCTTAGAATTTTTTTCTGATCCGATCCATACCTTTGAAGGTATATCTAGCTCGCTTATTTCTATTTGTTACAAACGGAGGAGTAATTTTATTATACTCGATCCTATCGTACGTGTATAATAACGGCAAGAAATAAAACTGAAATTTAAGGAAGACTTCAATTATACGTTTAATGATTATATTTACACGAATTCAAAAACTGTTTTCGTTAGAATAATGCAACTCAAATAATTCACTTAATTATACCCGTACGATAGGATCGGGTATAATAAAATTACTCCTTCGTTTGGAACACCTCGAAATAAGCGAGCTAGATATACCTTCAAAGTTATGGATCGGATCAGAATCAAATTCTGAGTCGATTAAGGCATGTCCGTCCGTCCGTCCGTCCGTCAGCACGCTAACTCAAAAACTAATAAAGCTAGAATCTTGAAATTTACACAAAATATTCTGGGAGCAATTTGTAGGTTCCCTATTTTTTTGGTTGAGTTCCGACCAAAACTTCGGGTAGCTCCCGAACAATTAACTTTTAGATCTCCACAATTTTTTTGAAATAGAACCATGAAATTTTAACTGCTGATAGATATCATAAAAATATTAATTTTTCTGTAGCCCCACCCGTTAAGGAGCTACAGCCCCTCAAAGCTCCCAAAAATCTCTATATTTAAATTGTTATAACACAAGCTCTATAAGATATATCTTCAATCTGAAAATTCCAAACGATAGATGCTATTACGAGTTTCACAAGCATGTATATAATAAATACTTGTGCTCTACGGTGTCTTAATTTACCATTATGCGAAACTGAATTATTGCAAAATCCTTTAACCCTTCTATCTTCTAAAGGGTTTAAGTTGGAAACTTGAAATTTTGACAGAAGTTAGATCTTTGAAAATAAGTATGAGTTATTTCAGAAATTTTTTTTGTATCACCCCCCGTTTAGGAGCTGTAAGAGGTCAAAAACTGAAAATTTCCTATTTTTAAACACCTGTAACTTGAACACCTGTTAAAATTTTTTTTAAGTAATACACAAAAATTAAAGCTTCAACATCATATCTTATTTCTGTTAACAACTTTTTTTAATAATATAGGGTTACTTTATAATTGACGAAAGTGTTACTTGATTTTTTCAAATTTTCTAATAAATTTCTTTAACGAATTTTTTCCATTTTGTTTTACTCGATAATTTGAAATTGTTGAGGATATAATGCTAGTACAAAAAAATGTAATTAAATAAACAACATAACGGTTGATTGAAGAATTTTTATTTATATGATATTGATATATATACATACTTATATAATATCATGTTTATTTAGATATCGTATATGTCACTAGTGAATGAATGATAAGAGTATAGATGTATATTATATAGTGCCGTATTTACATACATATATGTATTTTATTGTACTTATAAGAAATTATTCTGTCAATGGAATATTTAAATATAATATAATATTTAAAATTATATTTACTGTTTTGTACTTAGTAAATTTAATATACATTTACCGCTTAGTATTAAATGGTACTATAGAATATTTGAAAAAGTTTTGGATTGATAATCGTTATGTGGAAGGTTAGAATCTGCTTTTGAAGAATGTACATATAAACATATAGTTTGAATATATCTACAACCCATAAGTTCTAGAAATTATAAAATTCACCCTAATTATTTTAAAATACTAAAATATTAAAAAAATAATATTGTAGGCAGAGTGGCTGTGAACATACTAACGGTTCGTACGGGTATCTAAGAGTTGAAAAAGGCAACTGTATTCTTCCTCGTTTTTAAACCCAACTTTAAAATCACAAAAAAAAAAATCACAAAAAAAAAAATCACAAAAAAAAAAAAAATTGTGATATGATCACAAAAGATTTCACAACTAATTGGATTATTTTTATTACCTTTTATTACCTTTTTTTGCTTTCGTAGTTTAAAAATAGGTAGTTGTTTTTTTTACAAGCTATCCAAATTCTAGGATTCCTTTACATAAAGTTATTGTATGTTTATGTAAAAGGGACGGGAATTGTAGGTAAGCTAACATGGAAGAATTTGAAGGTAAATTGGAAACGAACCCGAGTAGATTGTTTCTGAAAAGTTAAAAATTATATAATGAAAAATATCTATCAGTTGGAAACACATTTTTTAAATTTTAGCGGTTCTCACAATAAACGAGTTTCCATAACCAATGTTAAGACATTTAGGAATTTCATGATTTCGAAATGATCTCACTTGAAGCCTTATTAGTGAATACCAACAATATATCTATAAAACAGAGATAATGCCCCAATATTTTGTACGTTCTAAGTATACTGTCGTAATGAGTGTTGATGAGGATTAAAGGCGCAAGCCCATATCTGAGAATCCTACTTCATTTTGGGTGGAAAATGTGCTTTATAAATATTAGATATTAGCTGGAGATTATAACTCTTTAGATATTAGTTAGGGGAAAAATAAGAACGAAAAATTACAACAAAAATAAAAAATCGAAACATTTATCCGCTATTCTTGCTACATCAAAAAAATGCTTATTCCACAATATTTTGTTATTTAGCTTTATGCGTCTAAAATTTTTAAATTTTCAGACAGTTGAATAATTTCTCCTTAAAATCGCTGAAATTTTCGAACTGATATCTTTTGCAAAAGAGTAGACAGCTTTGAGTTTTTTTATGTGTTGAAGTGTACTCTGTTTGCGTTACTCCAATCAACCAATAGAGCTAGATCGAGGTTAACTGAGCTAGTAATCATTTTTCTTTTTAAACTTATTACGTTAGATATGGCGTTAGATTTCCTTAAGAATTCGAAAATGCTACCACAGCGCTGCTGTCAGGAAAACTATAAATTAGATTAAGGGTAGAAGAAAGTAGATCGTTTATGTAAATCAAGAAAAGAATACGTGCTAAGTTAAAGCCTTTTCGAAAGTCAACATTAGTACTTAAGTGTCGGACATAAAACTACTGACCACAAAATACGACGATTCAAGAGAAAATTCTTAATCCATGTCCACTACAAAACTGGCAGTGCAGATAATCAAAATATTTTGAGATATGAAAACTACCACATCAGATTTACTAGAATAATGAATGCTAGTGTTGGCTTTTCGCAGAGGCAAGTTAAAATATCATCAGTTGATTGTCTAAAGTAGTTTTGGCTATTGTTTAATACAGAGACCTAATCAACAATTTCAATAACCTTTCGTTTACTAAGGTTTTCAATTTAAGTGATGGAAATTCGTCAGTATTTAATTTGTTATTTTAATTTTTCATATTTAAAAAAAAGTATAATACCATCCTAATTCTTTTACTAATCATTATTTTCATTATTTAAGTATTAAAAAGAAGATATTTAAATTCAATTAAAATCTTTTTGGGACCAGAAAGAGAAGAAAATATCAGAACATAAAAAGAAACCAAAACATATTGTATTTAATATTGAATTTTATTCAATTAATTAAGACAAAGAGGATATATTTCAAAAGATAATAGGAAAGGATAGCTAAGTTTTCATGTTAATTTTTATTATAGTATTAAACCATAATATAGTTGAATCCATTTTTAGTTTTTGTTACGAACTGGTTCTCTTAAGAAAATCTTAATTAAAATTAAACTGTCCTTCGACAGAAGAATTCGATCCTTTTTAAAGTGATTGAAATCCTTTTGCCTTAATTGAATAAGAAACTTAAATTTAAATTATTTCTTGTGCAAGAAATTTCAATGAAATAGAAATTTAAAAGAAAGTCCAAGAAAATAACATAATTATTGACCATAATATATAGTGAAAGGTTAAATTGCCACTACTGCCATTGTTTGTTGCCATTATTTATTTGTCTTCTAATATTGGTAAATTAATAGTTACTTGATTTCATATAAATAGTTTTTAAATAAGAAAGAATTTTTACCTTTTGCCAAAATTCTAAGCTTTAAAATAATATTGTATGAGACGTTATTGTATGAGAAAAAATTGTTCTGCCATTTTATCATAATTTTGAAAAATTTTACAAAAATAAAACTTTAATATTGAATGTTTACATCCTCTAGCATTTCTTTAAAAATTTAATTAAACTTCAAACAGAACTAAAAAACAGAATTAAAAAACAATTTTTTTTTTTGATTTAATATAGAGTACTCTAGTTCCACACCAAAGTTTTCGTCTTCTAAAATTAATAGGATCGAAATTGAATATTATTAAAAGTACGATATTAAGAGGAATTTAAAAGAAGAAACATAAGAACTGATAAAAAACTTAAAAGTAATATTTAAAGAACGACTATAAACATAATGTATAACTTTTGACTTTAAGAAATAAACAACGAGATATTGTATATTTAATGAAATAAAATAATCTTCTACTGCGTTACGTTGAGAAGATATAGAGATAAATAGAAAGATAGACTTGCAAAAGAAAAAGCTGCAACTGCCTTTACAGGCCGAGAACCTTTTTGTGGTATAGGTAAACATAAATTAAGAGAACAATAAAAATCGAAGAGGAAAACTGTAAGAGCAAATTAAGTACTGAAAAATTTCGGCTCAGAGTTTTTGGGAAATTATAAATGGAAAACCAAAAGCTTTAAAAATAGTTAATAGTTTATCAAATGTTTTTCACAGGTTTCCCTCCAAAGTTTATCTAATTTATTTCTTAATCGTTTAAATTAAATTAGATTATTATTAATGAACTTTTTTTTTTTATTAAAAAACTACTCTTTAATAAATTTTATTTATTTTCAGCTTCTTGTTGATATTCTTGTTTCTTATTCGATTAAAGTTAATCCGTTCCTTGTTTTATTCTTAAAATTTCTTGCTTAAAGTTTAAACTTCATCTCAATTAAATTCAATCTTATCAACGAATTTTGATAGTTTCATCTGGATTTTTTTTTTTAAATTTTTCTTTCTTATCTAAAGTAAAGTCAATACCACCTCATTTGGCAAAAGTTTTTCGTATTCATCTTCATCAGAAAAGAAAAAATCCTTCATAATTTTACTTGAAAGTTTTGATATCATAAGTATAGAAGAAACCTTTTGGTGTATTAAATTTTCTTTTAAGAACAAACAAAATAAAAAAAGAAATTACTTATTTTTTTTTTTTTGAAATCCTTAGAAAAGAAAACACCAAAACAAAAATAAATAAAGTGAAAAAATAACAAGTGGAAAACTTTGAAAAAAAAACTTTTTACAAGTTTTTTACAACTTTCAAGAAAAATGAAGACAAAAGCATTTCAAAAAAAGTTCAACTTTTTTTGTTTCTGTTTATTTTTTATTGTAGGTATTCATCATAAGGTAATAATAATTGTTGTTACATCTTACGTTTTGTTTTCATATCTTAGTTACATTCAGATTACAAAGTTTGATCCAGAAAACTGTTTTTAACTTATTTTAAATATAAATGAGATCTATCATACATAAAATAAATAATATCTATAATTTAAATTTATTGTTTCTGATGTTTCTGAATTTATTGTTTTCTTTTTTTTTCTGATGTTACCAATTTCAGGCTTACAATAGCCAATAGGGATGAAGTGAGAATTATTAGGTAAACCTAAACTTTGAATAATGGCTGATATCTTTATTTAAATTCATTAGATTTAGTTGGAATGCATTTGAATGTAATCTATTTTATTACTGGCAACTTGTCATATATGTTTGTATTTCATTTGCTTGTGGCCGAATTTGACTTTTCCTAGTTGCCTGAATAATCATTTGAGTGAATTTCATTTTACTGGATTTAAATGAAGAGTTTTTTGAGTTAAAAGTTAAGTAAATAATTGAAAGAAATTTCATAGTTTGATAGAAAATAAGGGGTAATACGCTTTTCCCAAAATATATGTTTATATATTAAATATATATGTATATTCGTGATTTTGAATTAAGATCAAAATTTAAGTTTCAATAATTAGTTTAGCGAGTGTTTGCAGACTACACACCTTTTCATTTTTATGAAAGGAAGGATTTTAGAGTTTAAACAAAATCAAGGTTGTACACTTTTTGCTGTATATTTGAATGTATGTATATGCAATATTCGAAATTAGAAGTGAAAAATAAACTGATTACGGAATAAGAGTTTCTCCGTTTTCCAGAATATTTATATATGCAGCCAAATGAAATCCAGTAATATGAAATACCGGTAAATACAGTCAATGAAATACGGTCAAATAAAATCCAGTCAAGTGATAGCACAGGCAAGTACTATCATTGTGACATGTGTCATCCAGTTAAGTTTAATGAACGACTTTAATACTAACCCGCTATTACTACAATATAGTTTAAATTGTAAAAATAAAAATTCTTGTAATCGTATACTCTGTTTATTAATACTCGGGTTTCTAATTTTTTATTTTAAAATTCATTATTTATATTTTCATTTCTTCTCCATTCTATGAAGGCCCCACTAATATACTTTCTAAAATGTACTTGTAACGATTAATCATCATAGTTGGATCATGATCTTTTTATAAAATATTTTTTTGTTTTTGTCAGATTTACCTGTAATTTACATAAAACTCTTTAAATTTCTGTAACATTGTTAAAAATATCAAAGATAAAGTCAAATAAATAAAAACCATATTTCGAAGAAGTTCATAATGAAACACTTCATAATGAAACTTCTTTCAAATAAAAAAAAATTATATATATTTTTTTAATTTGTTTACTGGTTTTGCTTAATTGGGTATTTTTGGTTAATTTTGTCTTTAATATGGTTTAAAGGATAAACGAAAGTATAAGAGGTTACCTGTTTTTTTAATAAAAAATTAAATAACTTAATATTCTTTTCTTTGCATCATTTTCGTTTATTCAATTTACGATTTTATTCTTTTATTAATTTTTTTCAAAAGTTTTTTCAAAAATTTACTATTATCTCTAGACTTGAAGGTTTTTCTCTATTTTTCACTGTTACAATGGTTTAAGAATTAATTTTTCAATTTGTGGTTCTTATTTTTTTTTTCTAAAGGAAGTGGGAATCTACTAATAACACTCAGTAAGAGTGTATTCCCACTTTCCTGGTAGAGTCAGATTCTTACTGACTAAACTCACGTTTACTTTTAGCTATAATATAATGCTATGAAACTTTCAACTGCTAACGCTGTATATTGGCTAGGGAGTATGGATAAAAGAGGATAAGGCAAAGATCGGGGAACATTGAATTGGCTAGTGAGACTGTAAGGAAACAGTGAGTCTGTCTATAATTATTACTATTTGACTATCAGTGACGAAGTCATCAACAGTTAGAACATGCTGTAGTATATAGCACATTACTGCATAAAGTAACCAAAGATTATCCCACTTTATCAGCTGTTATTATTATTGTAATTATTATTAGAGTATTATACGATATACATTATTAAGATATAAAACTAATATTTTTTTTTTTTTCTATTTCCTGACCTGACCTGACAACCACTACGTCATGAGTCAGATCAACGTTATTGTAAGTTGTAAGATTCTGCTCATTAATATGAAAATAAAAAAAATTACATAACTGGGGATGATATAAATTAATCCTCTTGATTAGATGTAAACATTTATCATACATATCGTCTGAATTCTTATCAAATTTTTTTAACATCAAGGTAAAACTATTATTCTATTTAATGATCAACTTCTTCTTAAAAAAAAATTTATAAGATAAAAAAATTATTTTATACTAACAAGCATTACATGTTAATTAATTTAATTTTAATTCTGAATTTTATTTACATTCAAAGTTAAAGAAATGAATAAGAGAAAAAAAAAAATTAACTAAAACTTGAACGAATAAATTCAGAATTAAATAATGAAAAGCGAAATAAAAAATTTATTAGAAAATGTAAAAGAAGAAAAGTCGGTATAAATTAAATATTCAGTTTAAAAAAAAAAAAAAAAAAGTTTAAAAACAATTTTGTTATATTAATTTGAGCAACATATACAAGTGATTATGATCTTCATTATATAATCAACTTTAAAAAACTTTGAAAAAAAAAACGGTCCAAAAAAAAATTTTTCTTATTTTCTAAAGTTGTTGGAATTAAAATTAAATTAACGAGGTACATATTGAGAAAATTACTGAAAGAAAGAAAAAAAAAAAACTTTACAATTATTTTTATGTAGACATAACCTTAGATTAGTAAAAAATGATAATATAAGTTTTATTTCTTATGTTTTAATTTTTTTTTTTTTGTCTTTTCCACTACTGTGAAAACTGAATTCGGCATCTGCAAGGCATAGAGCACACACAACATTTATTACTTATATTTCACTATACTTCAGACTTCAGTTGCATTGAATTTATTTTATAATACGATATTAATTATTACGATATACGATATAAATTACTAATATTGAATATGACCTTATTGGCGTTTGAATTCGAGACATATGATTGGAAAGCCGGTAACTTATAAATCACTACGCCAGTCAGATACGTATGTTGTACTGGTAGGTGTCTAATCAAATTTGTTAATGTAATTTGAAGTTCTTTTTCATAAAACGACTTTTAATAAAATAAACCATTTTTTATTCTTCATTTTTGAAATATAACAAAAATAAATTCTTTATAAGTAAATAATTCATATTATAGATAAAAATTTTATGAAATTTAGTTTTGACTATAAATTCGATTATACTTAATATGTTGGGGAGAGCTGCTTGAATTGTACTGGTGCATCGTACATTTTGATTTATTTAATATTTAATTAATATTAGTTAAATCTAGTGGTAAATTTGTCAAGTTAATGACAAATCGACAAAGTAAATAAAAAATTGTTGTTGTCATTTGATTCTATATGTCATTTAAATGTTTAAAAAGATATCAGATAAAGTTGCTATATAACTTTCAAGTTATAATATTTAGCCTATAAAATTTGTATAAAATAAACTTCAATATATAATTTAAATGTTTTTCGATAAATAAATGATTTTACTTATTAATTTTTTATGTTGTATAATATTTTTTAAATAGTTTTTATTTTATATTCATTTTATTAAAACATTGCAAGGTTGCCGTAATCGTAAAATTTTCAAATTGTACCGGTACTGTAACACTGTAAAATTTTCAAATCGTACCGGTACCGGTATTGTTTTTTATTTTAAGTTTGTAGAATGAAATTTTGTTTTATTTTGTAACTTAATAAAAATATGTCTGGTAAATGCACTTAAGTTTTCCAATTTTCAAATTCTAACGTACATTTGTAACTGATAAAAATTTTAAAATTTCCTTATGTATGATTTTGGAAGCAGGGTAGTACGATTAATGAAACCGGTTTCCTAAATAGTACCATTTGGAGGGTTTTAAAAAATGACTCAAAACATACGTTTTACAGTGTTAAAATTATTAAATATGAAGGAAAATAGTACATACGACATTTATATGTCGGAAAAAATATTAAAAATCATTCCAAATCATCCCTTATAATAATATAATGTAAAAATATCTTAAGTGGTACGATTTTGGCAACTCTCCACTTACATAAAACTTTTTCGTGTAAATAGCTACTAATCAATACATTATACTCTAAAAATATTAATTTAGACATATTATATTGATAGATAATATTAATATTGAAATTATGTATATTTCATTCGTTGACCAAAAATTAAAAAAACATAAAATATAAGTTTTTGACTTCCTACATCATAATTTCAGTTTTAAAAAGTATTAGCTAAATATAATTTCGACCATATTGTCAAAAAATTCGCTACTAAAAAATTAAAACATATGCAAAATTCGTTGTCGCCGATATAAAGAATTAACAAACGTAATCACTGTGCGAAATAAATTTCACCAGTGATTGATGGTCGGAATTGTGTTTATTACTTTAAATTTATTTATTTTTAGCACATTTCCAAAAAAATTTTGAAAAAATATGCTTATTAGTTTCACTCTGCCCGTCCGTCCGTCCGTCTGTTTACAAAATTTCTACACCGTTAAAGATAGAGAAAAAAACCATTTTAACCATGGGTAGGTCTCATAAAAAAAATAATTTTGTGGAACAACTTTTTCATGTAGCCCCATACATTACGGAGCTACAGCCCCTCAAACTTTGAAAAAGCCCTATTTTTAAATGCATATATCTTATGTTCTGCTTAAGATTTTTTCAATCTGAAAACGTCATTCGACAGGTATTTCTTTTATATTTGTAAATTAATATCAAAATTATACAATTTTTTTAAATTTAGTATCTAAATTTACCGTTATGTGAAAACCAAATTTTGCATGGTTTTTCTACTTTCATAACTCCGGCACGCTTCTAGATAGAGGCTTGAAATTTTGAAACAAGAAAGAACTTTTAGAATTAGTATAAGTTTGCTCAGAAATTTTTTTTGGACCACCCCCTGTTTATGATCTATTAGGGCTCAAAAATTGAAAATTTGCTATTTTTAAACACCTGTAACTTAGGAATCTGTACACATTTTACTTCTGCAAGATATAAAAATTAAAGCTACAGTACTATATTTTTACGTGTGTTAAAGGTTTATTTTAGTTGTAAAGCGTTCCAAAGTTGCAGCTCTTCAAAATTGCGAAAAAGTCCCATTTTCAGATGTATATATCTCAGGCTCTGCGTAATAGTTTTGCAATCTAAAACCGCCAGAAGATCGAACATTTTATTATCTATATAAAAAAATATCAAAATTATGTAATATTTTGCAATTTACGATTTAAATTTACCGTTATGTGAAAACCACATTTTGCATGAAATTTTTTTTTCATAACTCCGCCACGCCTTTAGATAGGAACCTGAAATTTTGAGACAAGAAAGGACTTTTAGAATTAGTATAAGTTTCTTAATATTAAGAAGTTATATAATTAGTAATAATTTTTTGGTAGCATCCCCTCTTTAAGAGTTATTACGCGTCAAAAATTGAAAATTTGCTATTTTTAGACACCTGCAACTTAGGCACCTGTACACATTTTTCTTCGACAAGACATGAAAATTAAAGGTTCCATAATATATTTTTACATGTGTTAACGGCTTTTCTTAGTTATATAGGATTCCGGAATTACGGTCCCTCAAAATTTCAAAAATATCCTATTTTCACATTTTTTCTTATTACATGAAATTTTCAAATTTTTGTGTAAGTCACACTTCTAAACAGTTTGTATTGAGTTTTAGAAATGTGCGCTTTTAAAAACCGTTGGTTTACATTCTACCTTGTTTTTTAATTTTTTTCTAATTTATTTATATTTTTTTTGTTTTTATATAAGCTATTTAACTTATATTGGGATTTAACCTGACCATGATTTCAATCTAAGTTCTTTCATTTAAAATGCTACAGTGATTTAAATATGGTGACTAGCAAATGGTGAGTTTTACATTTAAATTAAATAACATCTTTTTATTATTTTAAAAAGATTTTTTATACCCGTACGATAGGATCGGGTATAATAAAATTACTCCTCCGTTTGTAACACCTCGAAATAAGCGAGCTAGATATACCTTCAAAGGTATGGATCGGATCAGAAAAAAATTCTAAGACTTTTGAGCCATGTCCGTCCGTCCGTCCGTCCGTCCGTCAGCACGCTAACTCAAAAACTAAGAAAGCTAGAATCTTGAAATTTACACAAAATATTCTGGGAGTAATTTGTAGGTTCCCTATTTTTTTTGGTTGAGTTTGGACCAAGCCTTAGGGTAGCTCTCGAACACCTAACTTTTAGATCCCGACATTTTTTTTGAAATAGAGCTATGAAATTTTAACTACTGATAGATCTCACAAAAATATTAATTTTATTTTTAATAACTTTTTTTTGTAGCCCCACCCGTTATGGAGCTACAGCTCCCCAAAGGATCAAAAAAGCTCTATATTTAAATTGTTATAGCAGAAGTTGTATAAGGTATATCTTCATTTTCAAAACGCCAAACGATTACTACTGTTATTAGCTTTAAAAGTATATATACAATAAATATATATTTGTGGCATACGGTGTCTTAATTTACCGTTATGTGAAACTCAAATTTTGCAAAATCCTTCAACCCTTCTATCTTGTAAACGGTTTAAGTTGGAAACTTGAAATTTTGACAAAAGTTAGATCTTTGAAAATAAGTATGAGTCATTTCAGAAATTTTTTTTGTATCACCCCCCGTTTAGGAGCTGTAAAGGGTCAAAAACTGAAAATTTCCTATTTTTAAACACCTGTAACTTGAACACCTGTTAAAATTTTTTTGAATTAATACACAAAAATTAAAGCTTCAACATTATACTTTTATTTCTGTTAACAACTTTTTTTAATAATATAGGGTTACTTTATAATTGATGAAAGTGTTAGTTGATTTTTTCAAATTTTCTAACAAATTTCTTTAAAACGAATTTTTTCCATTTTGTTTTACTCGATAATTTGAAATTGTTGAGGATATAATGCGTAGTATAAAAAAATGTAAATAAATAAACAACATAACGGTTGCTTGAAGAATTTTTATTATTATTTATATGATATTGATATATATACATACTTATATAATATCATGTTTATTTACATATCGTATATGTCACTAGTGAATGAATGATAAGAGTATATATGTATATTATATAGCGCCGTATTTACATACATATATGTATTTTATTGTACTTATAAGAAATTATTCTGTCAATGGAATATTTAAATATAATATAATATAATATTTAAAATTATATTTACTATTTTGTACTAAGTAAATTTAATATACATTTACCGCTTAGTATTAAATGTTACTATAGAATATTTGAAAAAGTTTTAGATTGATAATCGTTATGTGGAAGGTTAGAATCTGCTTTAGAAGAATGTACATATAAACATATAGTTTGAATATATGTACAACCCATAAGTTCTAGAAATTATAAAATTCACCCAAATTATTTTAAAATACTAAAATATTAAAAAAATAATATTGTAGGCAGAGTGACTGTGAACATACTAACGGTTCGTACGGGTATCTAAGAGTTGACAAAGTCAACTGTATTCTTCCTCGTTTTTAAATTAAATTTAGAACTTTATTTCTATGATATTTAGACTAAATTATTTTTTTTTTGTAATTTCTCGTTTTTAAAGTTACATAAATTTTATTTTTAATATTTATGGTGTCATAGGTATGTTATTATATATTTTTTTATATTTTTTATACAAAATTATTTAACAAATCGACTATCGTTAAACACATATATTACATTATCTTAAAGTATGAAGATTATAATAAAAAATAACAGTGTTTGTTATAAAAAATATTATAAGTTGAACCGTTAGAGAGTGTGACAGCCGTTGGAATAGATATGGGTTACTTAGAAAATATTAATAAGAAAAACACCATAGATAATAACATCAAAGTGTGTTAATGACGGCGTTCCACTTAACGTGTTAAAAATAATGTACCAAATATTTGTGTTAGTAAAATAATATTAAAATTGTTGCAAAAAAATGTATTTATTATTATTTTTCCAGAATTAATATATAAACTCGGTAAAAGTTAGTAGAATGTAAATATTAAAAATAAACGCGATAAGCAATTTTAGTTAGTAGTAAACATTTTTTCAATTGTTCTTTTTCCAAAGCTTCCTAATATAATTGCTAGGATTTTTATATTAATAATAAATTTAGTAATTATATAGTTGCCTTAGCCTTCAATTTCTTATCAATTAACATTTTGTAATTACATTTCGGTAATCTGATTTGGTTTGTATATCCACTTGTTTTCCAAATCGTTTGATGCAATCTTTTTTTTCTGTTATTAAAATAAAAGGATTTCATTCAAAATAATATAATATAACCACTATTATCTTAAAGTGATTTAATTATTATTTTAGATACTTTATATCTATATAAAGATAAATTTATGTATATCTTTTTTAATTAGTCTCGTATGAACAAATATTATGAATTTTAATGCAAATATTATAAAATTTTTATTACAATATCTACTTTTTTAAAATTACTTTTATTTGTAAAATCTAAGAAATAGTAAAACTTGATAAAATATTTAATATCCTTAATTATAATTTATCCTTTTAATTATTCAAAATAAATAGTATAATAAAACTAATCATCTGTTATGTAATCATAATGTTATGTATATTATTTAGAAATTATTATGTTATTCTGTTATATACATATAGTTATACTTATAATGTATATATGTATATAAACAGGGTGTTTCATATTATAGTGCGAATAATTCAGAGGATTATTTCTGAAGCTAAAATTCACTTAATCAATTCTTTAAAAGTTTTTTTTTTTTTTTAGATCATTTGCTTTCTTTTAATAAGATCATTTGTTATTCTAGAATAATTGCTTTTTAAATTAGAGCTAAAACATACGAACGAACGGCGGCAGGTATTTTCTTTTAAAAATGTCCTAAAAACAAATCTTCACTTCCATATGCTGAAGAGTAAGTTTACTAAATTAGATTCTGTATAGTATGTCAGTTAAAAATTAAGTATATATGTCAATTAATAATGTAAAACAAGAAAAAAACATAGTTCCAATATCTCAAAACGCCTGAGAATGTACGCTTCTTCACCTTACATAATAACGAGTTTTTTTTTTGATTTTGGGGTTAGCAATCAGTTCTTTAAATATTTTTTTTTTTTTTTTGCGAGGGTAGATATGAAATGGGATGGGATTTTGAAAAACATCACGGAGAATAATGCGCGAATACATTCGTACTGTTGGACTTTAACTAACCAAACGTCACCTGCCTTTTAAAGCAAACATTAGGTTAGATCCTATATATAGTACAAAGTACTATTTCGTTTTTCGGAAGATTGAAAAAAGGAATACGAATAAAGGAAATTGGGAAATATGATAAGTTACTGAATGTTGTTGCAGTCTTATGGACCCTATATATTTTATATATTTAAATGATAATCAAAGTTTTCAAAGTTTTTGAATTGCTATATTATAGAAATATTCAATTTCGATTAACAAATTTTAGCGAAATCAAAATTTGTATGATGTATGTATATATGTACAGTTTGTGAAAAAAATTATAAGTAAGTAAGAGTTTAATAATTTTTATCCATTATGTTTTATAATTTATGCAATACTGCATTTATTTATAAATTCAGATTTCAAACTTCAAACTCACCATTTTGAGATTTTAAATTCACCTTTTTGTGATTTAATATCATTCTTTTGTAATTGAAATTCATTCTGTTTTTTTTTTTTTTTTGTATAATAAAATGCACTTTTGATTATTTAAGATAACCGTATAGTAAAAGTAAGTTTGCTTTATAAAAAATTATGCTTAATTTTCAAAAGGATGAATTTCATTTGGACAAAGATGAATTTAATTTGGAAAAGGATGAATTTGATTTTTAAAATTATAAATTTTGAGTGTAAAATCTGTATAAACAGTTTTCGAAACCTATGAAAAATTTTACATTAGCAAATTGTACTTGATTATTAACTCAAACTGATGTCTTAAAATCAAATATGTTTTAACTCCAATTGTCACTCATTCACATTTAATTTTTTTTTATGTCAGAATCTAATTCAATTATTTTGTTTAATATGTTGAATGTTAAATCTTTAGAATTTTGAAGCTCTTTTTGCTATACAGTATTCAAAATTAAATCTATAAAAATTGTATAAAATAAATAGTTTTATCATTATAATGTTAAATAATATATTATATTAACATAATTATTTCTAAATAATTTTTCTAAATACTGTGCTTTAATTTTATAATCTAAGTATATTTGAAAAAATCAAATTAAATTGATTTCAAAATATCTTTCATTAGCTTTATTATATAAATTTGTTTTTTTTCTTTCTTTTTATTAACTTATTTTGTATGTGTTTGTTTCTTTATTATATTTGAATGTATGTATGTATTATAGAATGAATATTTATCCTTAAAACAATTTTTATTCTTAAATAAAATGGTTAGAAGGTATCAGAACGATTTTCTTTAAATGATATTGATAATCTTTTGAATAAGTTTTAATAGAATTTTCTATAGTTTCATCCAGATTTCATCCAGATTTCAGACCACTTGTTATAGTTAAATAGATAAAAAAAAAAAAAAAATTTTTTTTGTTTTATTTGTTGTTTTAAGTTATTTTTGTTTTGTATATTTGCTTAAAGATTCAATAAAAAATTTTTTTTTTCAAGAATATAAGAAAATAAATACAGGATAGTGGAAAAGTTTAAGATTTTACTTTATATCCTTTTTTTTTTTTTATGTTTTTCTTATGTTCTTTCCTTATAACTTAAAATTAGATATTGTGAATATTAGATAAGTTTTTCAAGAGTTTTCATAATATTTTTTGTTTTTCTTTTTTTTTGGAAAATTGGTTTTTCCTATCTTTTCTCTATATTTGATTACAATCACATGAATTTCTTATTTTAGTTTTAGTTAAAATTTAAATCAATTGTTTTCAATTTTCAAATAATTTTATTTTGTTTGTATAGTGAAAATAAAATAAAAGAAGTTATAAAGTGTCTAATATAAAGTGACTAAAATTTTTTGTGGGATTTTTATTTTTTGTTTTATTTTTTATATGAGGAAACGGAAATGGAAATTGATTTTATTTTGATTTTCATTTTGTAAAAATTTTTTAAAACTATTTTTTAAAACTTCTGCAATGATATTTGGATCCTGCAATGATATTAATAATATGTAGATTGAAAATATAGAACTAAATTAGTTATTTTAAATAAAAATTTTCGTTTTAAAATTTACATTTTAATTTTTATTTTTTTTATTTTTATTTTTTTTTTTTTAAATTCCATAAGAATAATTTTATATTTGTTTTTTTTATTTCTGCGCCATCTTTGATCTTATACAAGAGTTATGATTATTTTTTATTTTATTATACATATTTACAATATGATATTAATTATATATGACATTTATACACCACGAATTAAAAATTAATATAAATCAAATTAAATTTTACTTACCACGTGACGTTTCAAAAGCCTTTCTGCTTTTGTTTTCAAACGGACCCTAAAATTCTTTATTTCTGCATCTTGATGCTAATATATATTACAGAAATTTCCATATGTAACAACAATGTTGTTGTTGTCGTTATCATTTGTATTACTATTGTTGTTGTTGTTCCCATACGTAATGATGTTATTGTTATTATTATTATTAAAATTATTATTGACGTTAGACTAAATTTATTTTACAAGCAAAACTTACAGTATGTGGGCATTTTATTGTAGAGACAGTATTATTACAGTAGTAGTACAGTAGATTGGAATTATATGAAAGGATAAAATTTTGATCTCTATTGAAATTTGTCCGCTTTTTGATTTCAATAGCTTCTCTTACCAACCTATAGGCATTCAAAAACGTTTTAAATGCATTTACCCTTATGAAAATAATTTTCATGGCCGTCATTGTAAGCTACATGTTTATATACGGCTGATTTGCTAATTTACTTCTTTTGAACTGCTTTTAAGTGAAAATTAAAATTTAATTTAATATATATTAATTTTTAATTCGTGGTGTATCCGACTTTTTTATAATATAAAACATTACACCATTGATTGTATGAAATAAAAATATCAGAGATTCGAATATTCACTATAGCTGCTCACCTACTCATATAATTATTAAAATATATAATTACCATTAATAAATTTTTAACTCACAGACATTAAAAAATCTTAACAATTAAAACAATAAAAATTTGTATTAGTTTTAGAAATTTCAGAAAATTTTATATAAAATTATAGCTCCTAGACTTTAATAACATGTTCATATAGTGAATTTTTTCACAATGTGCACTTGTATTCATAGTAGGCTAATATATCCTAACCATAGGTAAAAATGAAAACTTGGATCGCAAAAATTTTTGAATTATTTCTAATTGTATTACATAATTTTATGAATTCGCAATTTTTTGTAGCCATGACGCAAGTGCTGTCAAAAAAAGTTAAAATGTATTGAGTTTTATGGATGCTACAGTTAACGCGTAGTCACAATGCTTTATTTATGCTAAGAAAAAGATAAAGTTGAAAAACTTTTAATTTTCAAGTTTTTAATACGCTTTGAAATGTAAAATGTTTTGTCGTCATATTTATGCGCTTGGAAATGTCAAATATAGCAAGTTTGTTATTCACGTCATTAATTAATATTCATATTTCATATTCTTTATTTGAAGTTCTTGCTTTACTTTTTTGTTCTCAAAGGTCAAATTTGATATAGAAATTAATTAATGAAGAAATGATATAGAAATTAATTAAAGAAATTAAATAAAGAAATGTAAAATAAAAAAAATCAGTATTATACTAAAAAATGTATTTTAATTTTTCAAAATACAATACAACTGCATTACCAATCACAAAATCTCAACACAAAAATAAATACCATTTTTAACCTTCTAAACGTTCTCATCATGACAGTAAATTAAAGTCGTTATAAGTAACTTGCTTTCAACCACCAATAATTCCAATAATTAATATTTTTGTTTTTTTTTTGAGGAATACATGTGTCATATTTAATATTGAGAGACGTCAGTTTGTTTTTATTATAGAGAATCTCTTTACACGCAATCACATCTATTATTGAAAAATAATAGGTATATTAGAACGCATTCTTGATTTTGTTTAAAATACAGCATATCTAAATATAGAAAATATTCTGGTGCAATGAAACCGTTTTTCAATATATCATATTTCAACTTTCGTATGTATTGTACAATATGATAATAATTAATTATATTCGTTATCAAACTAATATCATTAGCTTGAGTGTCATTCTATTTACATGTTACCTTATTAACTCAATAATAAAGTTATTAATTCGATTAATTTTAGTTGTTTTTTAAATAATATTTGTTTGAGTAGTAAAGAAGATACTCATTAATAAAATGAATAAAATAAAAATTATATTATATATGTAAATTATGATTTATATTCAATTCTTTTTAAAATTAAAATTTTAAAAATAAAAAAAAAAAAAAAATAAATAAATCTGAAATAAATAAATTTCAAACTTTTTATTTTAAATTATATATTGATAATTAAACTTTAACTTTAAAATAAAATTTTCTAAATTACTTTGATCTATAAAATTGTTTTAGAATAATGCATTTTTAATGCAAATTCAAATATAAACGAAAAAAAAAACAAAAATCGATTTTTTTTATAATAATATTTTCTACCATTTCTACATAAATTTTATGAATTTATTTTGTTAAATTTTCTTTTTTTTTTTGTTTTTTTCTTTTTTACCAATTTAAATAATTTTAGGGTTCAAAAAGCAGAATGTATTAAAAAAACACATCAAAAATATTTTAATTTAAATAATGCACAATATAATATATAAAACACATTTAAATTTATATGTTTATTCATACCTGTATTTATTTTAGGGTATATGAAAAATTATTGTCCAGTCAAGTATACAAAAAAAAAAAAAATCTAAAATGTATCTAAATCTCTTTTTGAATTAGATATACATATATATTTTGTTTTATCTGTATCGAACGAATCTTATAACAATTTAACTTTGCACAAAAGTTTCCTTTTGTACATAATATACATATAAGTATATATATATATATATATACATATTTTTGTAATAATATGTTATTATGTAAATATTTAAATAAATATAATATGTATATGCATAAGTTTAAAAATATTACTTTTAAAGTGTATTTATAAAATATGAGATTTTTTAAATATATTTTAAAAGAATGTAGGTACTAGGGTAGGTGTATATGATAGATTCTTTTTAATTTGCATTCTAATTATTTTAGATTCATAAAATAGTTCTTTGATATTTTTAACAGGTTATTTTGTTTCAAACTCTTTTACTTGAAATGAAATTTTTAAAGTACCTGTTTACCCTTCAGTAAAATAAAGTTTTAATTTTTTTCAACTTAATATTTATAATGATATTAAATTGTTTTAAGGACAAAGTTCAATAAATTCTGTTAAAACATACTAAGAAATAAATGTAGATACATAATTATAAAAATAATATCTGGGCGTAATTGCACCAATCACTTATCACTAATCAAATAATCAAATAATAATTTTTGAGGTAAGTATTTGTTGCAACAAAACCATATTTTGTAATAATTCAATAAAGTTTTGATTAGTAAAAAAAACATTCACTTATCAATAAAAATTATTATTTGATTAGTAATAAGTGGTTGGTGCAATCGAGCCCTGGTTACATATAATTTTTATTAAGAGAAAAATTCATTTCTCTATTGTTTATATAATATAAGCTCTTATATATTTAAAATTTAGAAAGCTAAAATTCTTTTTGTCTATTACTTGGGTTTCGGTTTTTATTTATTTGTAGATCAATTTCTATTATAATAAATCGGTTAATTAATTTTCTTGTTCAGTTTTAATATTCAATTGTAATTTCGTTTATATCCTTATACTCATTCTTCTTCTTGGAATAATATCTTTAGTAAAAATTATTCATAAAAAATCAAAGTATAATAAAAAAAAATATTTTTGAAGCAATCATGATGTAATCATCAGTAGTAATGAAGTTGTTGACTATTTCTATGGCATAGTGCACACTCAATCAAAGTACAATATTTTCAAAACTCTAATTATCCCATGCGTATCCTTTTTTTAAAAGCGTCTTTTTTTTCATAGTGTAAATATCAAAGATATTCAACAAGTAGTTTCCGAAATGTAAAGTATTAAAGACAGTAGGTTAAGTGAAAACGTTAGTAATCATTTTGGTCTAAGTATTTATACTGTGAATATTAAATCTAAAAAAAACGTGTTTACTAGTCTAACATAAATATGCTGTTGAGTGCTTTCTTTGAATATTAAACTTACAAAGATTATACCAACTAGTCCAATATAAATATGCTAAGAGTTTCTTTAAATATTAAACCTACAAAGATTAGATATATCTACTACTCGAATATAAATATGCTAAGTACCAAATTTTCAAGTTTATTAAAATGCCAAGTATAAAACCTGTTACAAAAAATACAAAATCAAAAAAAATAAAAATTTAATCCTAAAAACTAGAAAAGAATAAAAATAATAAAAATTTTTTTTACTTCTTACTTAAATATAGTGTCAAACTTTAAAATTGATACCCTTACTCGAATGTATAAAACTTAGTTTGAACTCAAGTCTTACTTTTTCAAAAACAAAAACTAAGAGTAAGGTGTAGATTTTATTAGAAAAAGGATATTTGAGTTCAAGTTCAGTTTTATGCATTCGACCTCTTGTATCAATTGCAAAACTGACACTCATCAAAATTTTTCTCTGCACAATTACCACTTTACAACTTAACATAGGTGTGCTCTAAACCATCACATTGTAAAGTCTTAGATTAAAATCCCATTTCAGATTATATCCATAATTAATAGTAATGCATGTATATATCGTATAATATATCTAAAGTCAAAAAATAAATATTGATAATAGTTGGCTCAAAAACATACTTTTTTCATATTCTTGTGCAACAGTTACAGCTTAATAGTCAACAACTATTTAGTAATCAATGTCTTATTGCGAAGAATGCTTAATTCTAAAATTTAAGCATTGTCAACAAACGCCTTTAGGGAATAACCCTGTGCTCTTTTTAAAAAAAAAAAAAAATATTTCATAAAAATATTTGATAAGATTCAAAAACAAAACCATTCAATATTGTTTTGATTATACAAAAAAAAAAAAAATTATATTTGTGTATAGTTAAATTAAATATCAAAATAACAAAAAAAAAAAAACAAATTTGTTTGAAAAAAAAAATTTAAAAAAAATCTTTAAGGAAAATGAAAAGTAAAAAACAAGAAGAAAAAAATCTAAAACAAACAATTCTATTTAAGATCGAAAAAGAATCCGAATAAATTCTTTTTTTTTTTTTTTTTTTTTTTTTATTTTTCAAAATCTTTTCAAAGTAAAACTTTTACTTATATTTTCTTATTCATATGAATTTAATACAAAATGTTTTTTTATAATTTTTCATTTACGATTTATTTTTATTTTTTGTATTTTTTTATTTTTTATTTGAATGTGGGTTATTTGAGTAAACCATAGTTTAGTTAGCTCTTATGTACAGATTGGTACAATATAATAATAAATAACAAATATATTTATATGTTGAAATGTATGTAATTATCAATAGTTTTTAAAAATAATAGAAGAAAATATTGTGAAAAATAAAATACTCGAATAAAAAAACAAAAAAAAAAAAATAAAATTCAAAATAAAAGTATATTTTACAGTTTTTAATAAAAATGTAATTGTATTCAATTTCCCGGAAATCATTGAATCTTAGTAATATTTATTTTTTATCGGAAGACATGTTAAATGTTTAAAAAAATAAGTAGGCAATATTAAAAGTGTTTTACATAGTATTGTTAAATCTAAACAAATGATCCTCAAATGTTACATTTTCTTAAACTGTTTCATTGCAAAATAAAGAACGATTTAAGTGCTTATTTTTGTACTGCAGAAATTATCTGGTTGCTTAAAACTTGTTAGCATATCCTAAATTATTTAGTTCCTAAAAAATCTAAAAAGTTAGCATATCCATATTACTAAAAAAAAAATTTTTTTTCGGTAACAACCTTCAGAATTATTTCAACCTTTATTTCTTTTCGCCTTGTAGGCCTTGTAGTTTCAATTCTATCTGAAAATTTATGAAATCTATGAAATTTACAATTAAAAAGCCTCTCCAAGTTTTTAGCTAGCTGGAAAACAAGTTATTTTGATTTATTTATACTTTTTAGCATATTTCCAAAAAAATTTTGAAAAAATGTGCTTATTAGTTTCACTCTGTCCGTCCGTCTGTTTACAAAACTTCTACACCGTTAAAGATAGAGAAAAAAACCATTTTAACCATGGGTAGGTCTCATAAAAAAAATAATTTTGTGGAACAACTTTTTCATGTAGCCCCATACATTACGGAGCTACAGCCCCTCAAACTTTAAAAACCCCTATTTTTAAATGCATATATATTATCTTCTGCTTAAGATTTTTTTAATCTGAAGACGTCATGCGACAGGTATTTTTTTTATCTTTGTAAATTAATATCAAAGTTATACAATTTTTTTAAATTTAATATTTAAATTTACCGTTATGTGAAAACCAAATTTTGCATGATTTTTCTACTTTCATAACTCCGGCACGCTTCTAAATAGAGGCTTGAAATTTTGAGGCAAAAAAGAACTTTTAGAATTAGTATAAGTTTGCTCAGAAATTTTTTTGGGCCACCCCCTGTTTATGAGCTATTAGGGCTCAAAAATTGAAAATGTGCTATTTTTAAACACCTGTAACTTAGGAACCTGTACATATTTTACTGCGGAAAGATATAAAAATTAAAGCTACAATAAGATATTTTAACGTGTGTTAAAGATTTATTTTAGTTATATAGGGTTTATAATTTACTATGTAAATTTTAGGGCTGAAATATTGAAAATTTGCTATTTTTAGGCACCTGTAACTTAAGAACGTGTAAAACTTTTTCTTCGGGAAGACATAAAAATTAAAGCTCCAGGAATGTATTTTTACGCGTGTTAACGGTTTTTCTTAGTTATAAAGGCTTCCGGACTTGCAGCCCCTCAAAATTCCAGAAAAGTGTTATTTTCACATATTTTCTTATTGCAAAAAATTTCTTAAATTTTATTTTTTAAGTTTTCAAATTTTTGTGCAAGTCACAATTTTAAACAGTTTGTATTGTGTTTTCGAAATGTACGCTTTTAAAAACCGTTGGTTTACATTCTACCTTGTTTATTTGTACTTATCACAGTCATTGTATGTATATATGTGTATAGACTCTTCACGAGCGTTAAAGCTCAATTGAGAAAATAAATGAATTAAAAAAAAAAAAAACGTTTTAAGAAACTTTTAAAGAAATAAAATGAAAAATGTACATATTAGAAATGTGTTTTTTTTTAAAACGTGTATCACTAACGTATAGTATTAGTTTTCGAAAAAAAAGGTGTATTTCCTAAAAGTATGCTAAAAATAAACGAAGCTAACGAAATAAGGTTAAAGCATATCAATCAACCCCCTTGCTACCAAATATATGTAAATATAGTGTAAATATAATATAATATATAATATATAAACAAAATAAATAATATTAGTTTATAATTTAATAATAGTATTCGACCTTAGTGACCTTAATGAAAATAAATTTAATAAATAAAATTTAAAATAACCAAAAAAAAAAATGAAAAACAGTGCAGCAAAACTGAAAATAAAAGCATTACGGGTCTTTTTCTGTTCTATTCTAAAAATTTTTCAGCTCAAAACTACAAAAAAAAAATACAACACTTGAAAAAAGGTTTAACTTTGTTCAGTATAGCCGTTTTCCAGGACAACATTTTTTTTTCTAGAAAAGAAAACGCCATCAACATAAAAAACTGAATTAATTCATAATTAGCGCGCTTTTAGTGGTCAAAATTTGTACTTCCATTTCCCTACAAAATCCAATATTTTAATTAACACCAATAAATATCTGAATTTCAAATATAAAATTGTCGTTAATCGTAGAAGGAAAAAAATACGCCAGTCGTATTCTAACTTTTTCTGGTTTGGAAACAAAAAAATTAACTAAAAATATTGATTGAAATTTGTCTTTTATTTGGCCATTGTCAACTTTATTCTAAAAATATGTTAGCGTAAGTGACTACCTACGGTTAGTAATAAATAAAACATTACATAAAATTTATTACGATGTTGGAAATTTTTATTCATGACTGTATGGATATACATTTCTAGTTATGTAGTTGAAAAATCTATTGAAGTTGGTTAGAACAAAACAAATATTGAAAATTTGTATTGTTTTTATCTGTTATGGTTAGAAACAAAAAAAAAATTAAATAAAAACACAAAATTTTCTTTTCAAAAGTGATTTTCTTTACAATTCTCTTAAATAAAGTGACCAGCTGTAATTATTATTTTAGTTTTTAAAAAGGTAACTAAAAGTGTTATTGCGATTTCCTAAACGAATAAATTTATAATATTTATATTATTTTTAACATTATTTAACAAGACGTATTTATTTTGATACTTATATAAATCTAATATTCAATTTAAAAATGTAAATAAACAAGGTAGAATGTAAACCAACGGTTTTTAAAAGCGCACATTTCTAAAACTCAATACAAACTGTTTAGAAGTGTGACTTGCACAAAAATTTGAAAATTGCATGTAATAAGAAAAAACGTGAAAATAGGACATTTTTGAAATTTTGAAGGGCCGTAAGTCCGGAATCCTATATAACTAAGAAAAGCCGTTAACACACGTAAAAATATATTATTAAACCTTTAATTTTCATGTCTTGCGGAAGAAAAATTTGTACAGGTGCCTAAGTTACAAGTGTCTAAAAATAGCAAATTTACAATTTTTGAGGCGTAATAACTCTTAAAGAGGGGGTGCTACAAAAAATTTCCTGAGGAACCTTATACTAATTCTAAAAGTTCTTTCTTGTCGCAAAATTTCAGGTTCCTATCTAAAGGGGTGCCGGAGTTATGAAAAAAGAAATTTTATGCAAAATGTGGTTTTCACATAACGGTAAATTTAAATAGTAAATTACAAAATATTACATAATATTGTTTTATATATTGTTTGATATTGATATTGTTTGATATTTTGATATTGTTTTATATAGATAATAAAATTTTCGATCTTCTGCCGGTTTTAGATTGCAAAACTATTACGCAGAGCCCGAGATATATACATCTGAAAATGGGGCTTTTTCGTAATTTTGAAGAGATGCAACTTTGGAACCCTTTACAACTAAAATAAACCTTTAACACACGTAAAAATATATTATTGTAGCTTTAATTTTTACATCTTGCAGAAGTAAAATGTGTACAGGTTCCTAAGTTACAGGTGTTTAAAAATAGCAAATTTTCAATTTTTAAGCCCTAATAGC
Source organism: Poecilobothrus nobilitatus (assembly GCA_947095535.1). NCBI lineage: Eukaryota > Metazoa > Arthropoda > Insecta > Diptera > Dolichopodidae > Poecilobothrus > Poecilobothrus nobilitatus. The sequence goes on along the minus strand of OX352774.1, from coordinate 38,713,851 downwards.
TCATAAACAGGGGGTGGTCCGAAAAAATTTTCTGAGCAAACTTATACTAATTCTAAAAGTTCTTTCTTGCCTCAAAATTTCAAGCTTCTATCTAGAAGCGTGCCGGAGTTATGAAAGTAGAAAAATCATGCAAAATTTGGTTTTCACATAACGGTAAATTTAAATACTAAATTTAAAAAAATTATATAATTTTGATATTAATTTACAAAGATAAAAGAAATACCTGTCGAATGACGTTTTCAGATTGAAAAATCTTAAGCAGAACATAAGATATATGCATTTAAAAATAGGGCTTTTTCAAAGTTTGAGGGGCTGTAGCTCTGTAATGGGGGGGGCTACATGAAAAAGTTGTTCAACAAAATTATTTTTTTTATGAGACCTACCTATGGTTAAATTTTTTTTTCTCTATCTTTAACGGTGTAGAAGTTTTGTAAACAGACGGACGGACAGAGTGAAACTAATAAGCACATTTTTTCAAAATTTTTTTGGAAATGTGCTAAAAATAGAAAAATAATTTGAGAGTATAGTAAACATAAAAAATGTAATTAAAATTCTTTCCATTTCTCAAAACATTTTCTTTTATTATCCATAATATAATTAGACTTTATCACTATTATTTGAATTAAATTTTGATTCTGTTATAGCAGAGAATCTCTGTTCTAAACAGAATTAGATCCTCGAATATTTGTCTTATTAAGTTCTATAAAAGAAAGGACCTACGAAAAATGATCCTTGATTTTTGAAAAGATCCTTGAAAAGATTTTCAACTTTTTGATGTTGTTTGTTGGACGAAATGGACAACTATTATTCTTACACATAAACCATGCGACCCCATCTGCCAAAATTTCAACTTAATTTTTGATTTTTTGGAAAGTAGATTTTTTTTTGTTTCCAGCTTTACTCAATTTATTTACTAGATTTATTTTTTTAAGATTAATATGTTGAATTCTATGTACCTATATCTTAAAAGGTTTTTGATTATCCCATGTCTGGCCAATCGGAAAAATTGGAATTAATTATAAAAATAAAGTAAAATATATTTGGTAAGTTTTTAAACTCTAAAAATTTAGATTTTCGGCCTCTATATAAGGTAAGTGATATAAAAAAAACAAGTGATAAAGTGCTTAAATAAAGCAGAAATGAAGTTTCTGTTCCAACATAAATGAATATTTCCAATTTTTTTTCCAACCTAAGTACGTTTAAGTGAATTGGTATCTCAATTGTATTTATATATTGCAACAGATATTACATATTAATATTACATATTGATACTATATCTAAGGTATTTCCTTACAGGTATATTTATACAAAAATTGTTCATTAATATATTTTGAATGTTTTATAAATACAATAAACATAAAACGGTAAGGGAATGTTGTACAGTTAAGAAATGAAAATTTATATATATGTATAATGTAAATATATTTAAGGGTAAATAAAATCATTCAATTTGAAAAGGATATTCTTGAATTTAGTTAAGTTTTCTTTTATATGATATAAATACAAGAGAATACATTTATATATATATATATATATATATATATATATAATATATACCAATATACATATATAATATAATAATATGTATTTATAATAAAGGGTATAGAAGTTATTACAATTGAATTAGATTTTGTATTGTTTTAATTTTTCTTATTATTTTTTGTATTCGTAGGTGCTAGAGAAAGTGTCTATAAAACAATCAAATAAGCTAGTTGAAGAGTTGATTTCCTTTTATATACTATTACATATTATATGTATGTACATATCTTTATTAAATTAATTTTCAACAAAATTTTATTTTTTTTTTCAAAATCACAAATAAATTAATTTAGTCATTTTGTTTTGTTTTGATTTTTTTTTTTTTTTTTTTATAGTTTTCTTAAGTACAATACAAAATACAATCGTAATTTATATCTAATGTTAAATATTTAGTTAAGACTAAGGATTTTAAATAGAAAAGGATTTATTTTTAATTTCAATTTTTTTTTGCAAAATGTGTAAGTGTAGGTATACTAAAAATACTAAATGTTACTTATATGTGGGTGTATACGTATTTATATAATATTAGAAATTGACTAAGTAGTAATAAATGAAAAAAAAAAAAAAGTATTTGGTCAATTATTCCTGATGATATATATATAAAGGATAAGTTTCATTTTAATTTCTATGGATTTAAAATTAATTATAGATAATTTAATTGTAAAATATTATGAAAAAAAAAATGGAATTAGTTTTTTTGTTCTTTTTTATTCAGAAAAAAAAAAAATATATATACCAAAGAAAAAATTAAATATTTTTAAAACATTTTATAAAATTTTTCATGATTTTGATTTTTTTTTTTTTTTGAGGTTGAATGTTACAACATTCTATTTATCCTTTCAAATGATAGACAATAGATAGGTAATGATCTTTAATTTTTTGCATGAAATTATTTATGTATTGATACTATTACTACTAATCCTGGAAAATTTAAAATTTTTTTTTTTTTGCATAATATTCTGAAAAGATTGAGGCAAAGAAAATAAAATTTTTAGTCCATTAAGTAAAAATTTTTGATTATTTGTTTTGTATACATATATATCCATTTATTATAATCTCATATATTATCATATGCATCAATTAGAAAATGGGTAATATAGATAATATTGATTTTATAGAATTGTATTCAAAGTTAATGAAAAATTTCAATTATTTTTCGTTTCATATGCAGAAATTAAACAATTTTATTTAATCCTCAGTTACGAAATCTTAATTCGCATTAAATGGTTATACTGTACAGAGCATCCCATACATTCAAATATATATATATACATATATTAGATCTTTTATAGCTGTTATACTCTAAAACAAGTTTTTTTTTTTCCAGATGAGATCAGTTAAACATCAATGATTTCAATATTTTTTTAAATTATCGCTAAATTGGCATTATCACGTAGGATCCTTACATTTGATTTGGCAACTGAAAAAAGGAGGAATAAAAACTTCTAAACAAAATTTTTTTCTCCGGTTAATTTTGTCAAAGTGACGTAAAATTCACTTATCAGGTTTAAGTTCTGAAAAGAAATTTTGTTTCCAGCCAAAATTTATAAAGGCTAGATAATTGCTAAATTATTTGTAAAACAAATGGATTTTTTGTGACTTCCATATGATAATAATATATAACACTTTCAAAAGAGTTTGGTACGAAATTTCAAAAAAAAAAAAACCAAAAAAATAGAAAGTTTCAAAATTCAAAATTTACTTTAAACATTTAAAGTAATGATGGTAGCAGCCACTAAATTCCTACTTAAAAATTATTGAAACCCTGATTTTATAACCAACTATAAAATCTCTCCTAATCGGAATCGAACATATACATACAAACATTTTGTAAAATGCGCATACAGAGTTATATCGATTTTGAGTTAATCTTCAAAATTCCTTCTATTTCAGAATCTTGCATATATTCTGGGAAAGGAGAATACCCTGATTTTGTAACCACCTATAAGATCCCTTTCAAATACTTTTTTATATACATATTATGTAAAATATTATAATCTATAGAATATTTTCTTTTCACCATCTCCATTCAAAGCAAATACCTATTGTTTATACCCGTACGATAGGATCGGGTATAATAAAATTACTCCTACGTTTGTAACACCTCGAAATAAGCGAGCTAGATATACCTTCAAAGGTATGGATCGGATCAGAAAAAAATTCTAAGACTTTTGAGCCATGTCCGTCCGTCCGTCCGTCAGCACGCTAACTCAAAAACTAAAAAAAGCTAGAATCTTGAAATTTACACAAAATATTCTAGGAGTAATTTGTAGGTTCCCTATTTTTTTTTTGGTTGAGTTTGGACCAAAACTTAGGGTAGCTCTCGAACACCTAACTTTTAGATCCCCACATTTTTTTTGAAATAGAGCTATGAAATTTTAACTGCTGATAGATCTCACAAAAATAATAATTTTATTTTTAATAACTTTTTTTTGTAGCCCCACCCGTTACGGAGCTACAGCTCCCCAAAGGTTCAAAAGAGCTGTATATTTAAATTGTTACAGCACAAGTTGTATAAAGTAAATCTTCATTTTGAAAACGCCAAACGATTATTACTTTTATTAGCTTTAAAAGTATATATACAATAAATATATAGTTGTGGCATACGGTGTCTTAATTTACCGTTATGCGAAGCTAAAATTTTGCAAAATCCTTTAACCCTTGTATCTTCTAAACGGTTTAAGTGGAAACTTGAAATTTTGACAAAAGTTAGATCTTTGAAAATAAGTATGAGTCATTTCAGAATTTTTTTTTGTATCACCCCCCGTTTAGGAGCTGTAAGGGGTCAAAAACTGAAAATTTCCTATTTTTAAACACCTGTAACTTGAACACCTGTTAAAATTTTTCGGAAGTAATACACAAAAATTAAAGCTTCAACATTATACTTTTATTTCTGTTAACAAATTTTTTTAATAATATAGGGTTACTTTATAATTGACGAAAGTGTTACTTGATTTTTTCAAATTTTCTAACAAATTTCTTTAACGATTTTTTTTTGCATATTGTTTTGCTCGATAATTTGAAATTGTTGAGGATATAATGCGTAGTACAAAAAAATGTAAATAAATAAACAACATAACGGTTGTTTGAAGAATTTTTATTTATGTGATATTGTTATACATACATACTTATATAATATCATGTTAATTTACATATCGTATATGTCACTAGTGAATGAATGATAAGAGTATAGATGTATATTATATAGCGCCGTATTTACATACATATATGTATTTTATTGTACTTATAAGAAATTATTCTGTCAATGGAATATTTAAATATAATATAATATAATATTTAAAATTATATTTACTATTTTGTACTAAGTAAATTTAATATACATTTACCGCTTAGTATTAAATGGTACTATAGAATATTTGAAAAAGTTTTGGATTGATAATCGTTATGTGGAAGGTTAGAATCTGCTTTTGAAGAATGTACATATAAATATATAGTTTGAATATATGTACAACCCATAGTTCTAGAAATTATAAAATTCACTCAAATTATTTTAAAATACTAAAATATTAAAAAAATAATATTGTAAGCAGAGTGACAGGCTGTGAACATACTAACGGTTCGTACGGGTATCTAAGAGTTGACAAAGTCAACTGTATTCTTCCTCGTTTTTTTTTTAGGTCACTTCTACGACTACATTATATATTTGATACCGGCTTTGTTTTTAATTTTTTTTCATTTCAGTTAGCATGTCGTTAGTCGTAGATATTCTTTCTATAAATTTTTGCTAGAAAATTTCATGTAATTGTTGCCTTTTTGGGATCTTTAATTTAATAAAACAAAATTCCACATATATAAAATTAAAATAGAATACATTAATTATATTAATTTAAAATCCACCACATCAATTTTTAGTTTTTATTTTGTTTTGTTACTTTGTTTAGGGTGAATTACACCTAAAGGCCAGTGCCGAAGGGTTAAAACTATAGAGAAATATTTGTTTTTGTTTTGTTGGACCTAGTTTTAAATTATTTTTCTTTTTATTATTAGTCTGTAACAAAACTAAAAGTTTATTAAATTAAAAAGTTAGCTATCATTTAATTTTGCAGTTTGTTAATAACTTCATTCAATTATTAATCAATAATATCATACATCATCATGTCAATATTATCATCAGAACATTGTTGATATTTTTTTAGAAAATCTAAATATTTTAAAATAAATAATTTCACTTGGTTTCATTTCATCAGTAGTTATAGGGTAGAGATTTTGTTTTTACATTCAAATTTTTTTTAAAATTATGATTACTAATAGTATACTTTGGGCTTAAACTAAATAAAACGAACATTTGAAATAGAATCAAAAGAATAAAAAACAGAAGAATAATTTTAAACTGGATCATCTAAAATTTAATTTTAGTTAATGTTTAAACACCATAAAACTTAAGCTTTAAAAATCTTGCTTAATTATAAATACTGAAACATTCATGTAAATTTTGAACTTTCATGATAGCTACTCGTATAGAACCCATTGTCAGCTCAATTTCCAAATAGGAACTAACAATTTTCATATCAATCTCATTCTGCTAGAGGTTGTGACACTGTAATGGTAAAATTATTATACCCTTGAACTATACACATATAATAATTTATTATGGGGGGGGGGGGGTGGTAATAATTAATGTTGAGAAATAATTTTTAATTTTTGTGATTAACTACAAAAACTGACTGACTGAGAACCTACTGACATCAGTGATGTCCTTTTCCAATTTTTTTCTGATATAAAAGGGACTTTCACAAAGGTGCATGAAATCAATTGATAAAAAACATTTTTTAGTTAAGCAAAGAGTAGGTACCCATTATAATAAAATCTTACAAAGTATTTTCTCGTACACCTCTAAAATATAACATTAAAAGTTAAAGATTTGTGTACAAAATACATAGGAGGCTCGCTGAATAAAAAGTAATGTCGAAAGCAGTAAAAAGTTTTTTTTTTTTTTTTAGTGCATTCATGTAAAATTACACAGCTTTTCCTGTTCAGGCGTGGTTGTAAATGTTGTAAGGAGAAATAACTCTTACGACGTGTGTGGAACTCGAACCCACACTCCCTCGGTGTTTACAGCGTATTTTATACGCACTTACCCACTAGGACACTGAGGCCCAAGCAGTAAAATATTTTTACTATATAATAATTTTATATAATTATTTTTATTATATCCAGCCAATGCTGTAGATGTTAAAACACCGGCCTTTCATACCCGGCTGGATCATATAGATTAATAAAAAATAATATAGATTTTTCTTATAATATATAATTAGTAGAATATAATTAAATTAAAAATAAGTATATATGTCCTATAAATTATAATTAATATCATATTGTAATATCTATATAATAAAATAATATTAAACCATATTTCTTGTATAAGATAATAGATCGCGTAGAAATAATAGAAACTTCTTAGCTTATTGAAATTAATGATTCACGAAACTGAAGCTTAGTCAAATATGAATAATAAATGACTTAGTGTATGCCATATACTCCTCATTAGTCATTGGAGTGACAAGGAATAAAAAAATTATTTTATTAAAATTAAATAAGGACCTCTTTCTACTACAGAATTCTTAAATTTCCTAGCTATTTTAACTCTTTACGATAAAAATTAAAATTAAATCAACTAAAATAAACATTTTTTTTTTAGTAATTTTTACATGTAATCATTATAATTATTATTACTTCAGTAAAAGTTGTTTAAATTTAAAACTTTTCGTAAGACCATAAATAAAACTGTAAATGTTGAGAAATATTTAAAATTTATTTCACAAAATTTATATTTTGAAAAATTTTTTTGATCCTTTTAAAAAACTTATACCAAATAATGAAAAATCATTAAAAATGTAAATTTACAAATTTATTTCGTGAAAATTTTATTATTTAATAAAAGAAAATTTTTTTCTGTTTATTTTTCTTTTAACCTTGTAATAAAATATAGAAAAAAAAAAAAAAGCAGTAAATTCAAATTCAAACACTTAAGAATAAAGATAAATTTCGTGCAAAAAAAAAAAAAAAACTTTTACCTTAAGATTTTTTTTTGCAATTTAAGAATATCCATTAAAAAATTTATTTTTGTATGACATTTAAAACTTTATATTTTTGTTTTAAAAATTTTTTATTTGCTGATGCTGATAATAAAAATGATTTACTTTAAATTTTTTTTTATAAATTTTTTGTAGAATATGGTTAATTGCTTGTTTCATATTTTTCTTTTTGAATATTATATTTTTAGAGTTAAAACATTTAGGACGTCACATTAACTGTAGTATCTCTAAAAAAAAATTTCCACATTTTATATTATTTCACATTCTCATATTAAAGATTCCGGCATCAGCTTTTCTCTGTTTTTTTTCTGGCTGAAGTCCAGAAGTAATATATTTTAAATTCATAATATGCACATATATCTAATATTTTGCCTTCAATTAATCTGGACGGGGCAGTTTTCCCTTGTAGTGATTGATATTTAATTTCCTAAAAAAATCACTTATATTCCTTTCGGATTTTGATTAGATTTCATTTAGATGTATTTAATATCTTTGTATTCTATATTATATTTTATGATATTCAGCGTTTTGAATACATTCTGCAGAAAAATGTCTCGTATAAGAGTCCAGTATTTAAGAAAAGAAAAATTTTAATTATTAGTTTAAATATTAGAAATTTTATTACTGTACCACAATCAGCTTAAAAAGAAATGTTATGGTTAGTATGATCTATAAGTTAAAATCATGATCTATAGCTAAAATAATTCATTGGGATAAAACAAATAGAGTTGAGTTCAACAGGTACATTTCAAGTTTACGGATTTATTACAAAAAAATTTAGCTAAATTCTACAAGCCATAACCGTGCAAAAGTCTAATTATTTTAGGTATGCAGCTAAATCAAAAGATGTAAATTAATAAGCATATTTTTGATATAGTTGAAAATTCTCAATGTTTCTGTTTCGGGTTTCTTTCCCGTAAAAAATTATATATTTCTTCAAATATCTTTATAAAGCCTACATTTCATTTAAAATAGAGAACAACTCTCATATATCGGTTGGTGCACTTCAAATATCTTTGAGTTACCTTTACAAAGTTTAAAAACGCCATTTACTCCTACTAAGCGACTCTGTCGAACAAATAAATCTCAATATTCGTCGAAATATAAGAACATTTCACTTCAAATGTATCAGCCTCTGTTAAAAATGTTCATTCTACAATTTGAAACAACTTAAAAAAATCTTACGTTATTTTCTAATTTACTTTTCAATTCTCTGTTAATATCATATTTCTCTTCCGTTTTTGCCTCTCGAATTTAATGAAACCTACAGTAGTATAAAGAAATCTGTTCCTAGTGTTTAGGTAGCGGGTATAAAAGAATTTTTATTAATTTTTTTTAAATATTTTTTTTTTTAATTTCATTCTCTTTGATTAGATAGCGAATAACAATTTTTAATTGCATTTTTTTTCCAATATTCAAAATACAGTTATTTTTAATTTTTATCTGTACGTATATAATATTAATAATTGATAGAATTAACATCGATTTTAATGATTATACGTTAATAACCCATTCTTAACCCATGTTCTTTATGGAATTATTTTCCATGAACTTTTTTATTTTCTATTTCAATTTGGCTGAAGATCAAGAGACAAAAGACTTATTAGTTTTATCATGGTTGTTAGAAATGAATAATTTTCTATAATCCGGTAATTCAATAATTAAAAATATAAAATATAATTTTGTTTGTATAGAAAATCCTTCAGTATTTTTATTCAATATCATGTATACCCTCTTATTTACTTAAAAAAAAAAAAAAACTCACTTGAATAATATTAAATGAAAAGACTACATTAAAAGAACAAATTTCTATAATTTTATTTTATTCCATTTTAAATAACCCCCAATATAATTAAATTAAAAATATAATTGTATCCCACTTTTCAATGAATTTTATGACAGTAAAAAAAAAAAAATAAAATAAAAGTTATTGAATTTTTCAAAGTATTTTTTTATTTTTTTTTATTTTTTTTTTTGTAAGTACATCATAAAATAACAGAATACATTAAATGTGTTAGTTTCAAGGATTTTTTTTATAAAATATTATCCCAAATTATTTCTGCACTAACCCTTCGAACAAAATCAACATGAGAATTTTTTTTTTTTTTATAATAAAATTTATTTTCAAATAACGCGATGCACTTTATGCGATGCAATTTTCTTTATTTTTTCCAAAAAAAAAAAAATACATATATATATTAATATATACACATATTTAATATATTTTTCCTATAAAAATCAGTTAAATTTAAAAAAATAAAATAAAAAAAAAAACAGAAAACTAAAATTAATCCTTTTTTGCCTTCCTGTCAAAAGTAGTAAAAAGAAAAAAAAAGTAGGTATAAGAAAATTGCAAATGGCATAGAGAAAATTTATAAACTTTATCTTTTTAAAACTTCTCCTAAACTAAACTATAAAAACATATTTTTTTAAATATTCTGTATATTATATTATTATTATATAGTTTATAATAAAAAATAAATTTATATTAAAAAAATTTACTATTATCTAATAGATATCAAGTTATCTTGTAACACCACAAAAATCGTTAAGAACAAAAAAATAAACAGTGAATATTTTCTGGTCGAACATTAAATTTGTTAAAGGTAAACACTAAACATTAAAAAACAGTGATCTAAGAAATTTTGTGTACAGTTTCTTTTTATAAACTTATCAAAAATTTAGGCCAATCACCAAGAAATGAAAAATATATGTATGTGAAAATGATCACGTTTGAAATTATTATATGTATGTAAAATTATTCTAAAAATGTTAAATATTTTTCCTTTGTGAGTTATATGGCATGAATGAAAATGGTTTGTTTATGTTAAACATTTTTTGATCTACATTTTTTATTATTCAAAAATAATAATTATTTTCTTTAATATGAATTTAGTGAAGATTGAAAGCATAATGTGTTAAGATTATGATATTTGTTTTTGACTCAAATATTTTAAATGTTCCATTATTGTAAAATAGGAAAAATAGGTATTGTATCATCCATCTATAAAATATTTTTATAATTCATTAGGCTCAGAAGTTTACATTACGTATTATTTTAATGGTTACATAGTCGAAATATGGTATTAAATTTGGCTTAGGTTAATCGAATTGATTTTGAGGTTAGGGTGATTAGATTGATATAATGTAATAGGTACAGTAATAGCAATAGGTTATAGATTGTAAAATAAAAATCTAGAATATAAGAAGCTTAATTCTAAATTTTTTTTAGTATGCAGGGGAATTTTTAAATTATTATTCAGTACAGCTTACATTTTTATTAACTGGAGACTAATAGTTGAATAGTTTATTACTCATTTTATTGAATTTTAACTTTTCATTACCATAATGCCTGCTGCGAATTATTTTAATAATCACCAATTCTGTTCTTATTATTTAATCGATAACTGTAAAGTGGTTTAAGTAGACGTATATCATTAAGTTAAAGCTCCATTTCTTGTATTATTTCTTATTCTAATAAAATACTTACAAGGAAATGATTTTATATTAGTATCTTTTTTTATAGTTTTTTACTTTTTTTTCTTTAAATGTTCAATTTCACTACTGTTACCTGTACGAACGTTAGGTACTGAAAAGTAGTAAAAAAAAAAAAAATAATAGCACCCCTAAGTTATGTGTAATTTTAAAAGAATCTTTATTTTAGTGTAACCCGACATTACGGTTCAGGTATTGATTATGATGATGATAGTTGATGATAGTTATTGATGATGATGTATTTACTGTTTTTTTTTTTTTTTTCAATAGTTAACCTGATGTAGTTCAACTGATAGCTATAAAGTTATAAAACGATTTTTATTCTTCTTTTTATTTCAAAATTTTCCTTTTTAATTTTTTTGTTTTTTTGTAAATTTTTTCTCAATAGATTGTGTTAGTGGTAGTTGTAATGTCAGTAAAGACATTGGAAACGTTTTGTTAAGCAAAAGTACGGATAATAAATTGCATTAAAATTACACTCCATTGCATTTTTCTTATATGTGCATGATGTAATAAGTTTTATACATCTAATAATCCAAGATACCTGATTAAAAATAAAAAGAGACGGATGAACATAAGATGACGTTTGTTTACATTTCACATATAGTTTTTAAATCTTTATTTAAGAGTTGCTTTTTCTTTTAAGATTATATTTCTTATTGTTTTTTTTTCTTTCGATTCGTTAGAAATAATTTAAAGTACAATCTAATTATGCACTTTAATTGTACATCTTTTATTATATATTTCCAAAATATAATAACGTATAATAAGCCTCTTAATCGATTAATTTTCTTTAAATAAAGTTTGTTTAGTTCTATTTTGTTATTATTAGAAATAATTACGTTGCATTTAAATTAAAGTGCATTTAAAAAAAAAAAAACAAAGTAAAATTTTAATAAACTTAAAATAATAATTAATTAAGCAAAAATTTTAACATTTTGCTAATATCTATAATTATAATTTAGTAGTTTTCAGCCACACACTACGTATTATGAATTCCGTTTCAAGCTTTGAACATCAGTAACTACATATTTTTTACGATTTTTCTACTATAAAACCTATACATAATATTAATAATAAAAATCAAACAACACATTTCATATTTATATTACAGTAGTATGGTACCTTCGATAGTTGGTAGTATGTAGTAACAAATCGTACACAACAAAACAGAATAACAAAAAAAAACACAAAATTATAAGAAACATTCTCACTTACTCTCTTTAAAATTGTGTATTCTATTTTTGCTCTCGAGTCACGAGTCTCGACTCGACACGACTCGACCTCAACGGCTCAACTATTCTTTAGCTATATGTATGTAATGTACTTAACTTATTCATGTGTAAAGAAAAAAATTGAAAAATTGATATAAATCGTCATTATTTATTGAAATTTTAAATAATGATGAATGATATTAATCTGATATTAATAATCAATACATATCTAAGTATCTACTTATGAATAACCAGCGGGCGAGTCTCTTTCAAATTCAAATATATAATTGTTTTGGTTTTTTACTTTTCTATTAAATTGTTGCATTTATGTATGAATGTTTGTATATTATTTGAAGCGATTTTCTAATTGTATTCTTTTTTGAATTCAATTTCTTCTCATATACTTAAATTTGAGTATACAGCAGTTCTTATAACCAAAATTAAATTTGAATAATTTTTTATTTTTAAATATTTTGTATGTCAATTTTATGCAGGATTACCATTTGTACAATTGTGGTAATATTTGTACGGTTTTCTCGCCCTCTGTACCATGTTACATGTACAATCTTCGTCAAGAATTGTACGACAAATACCTATAGGGTCTTTTTAAATTTTAAATTTTTCACATTAGGGCAAGGTAAAACGAACAACGGCAATATTGTTACAGACAAGGTTGCTCATTAAAAAAATTTAACTGTATTTTGCTCCAACCTTTGTTTGTGCATTTTCCGAATGTTTTACGGATACCTATTCTGTTTTCACCACGTACCTTTAAAACATTTATTTCGAACTCGATAAATAAATAGACATAATAGTCCTCACTCACAATACCAAATAATCTAAATTCCAAATATACGTACATCAACTACAGGCTCTTTGTACAATTTAATTCTATTTTGGCGTTATTTTAAAAATAATTTCAGTTAGTGTTTTAACGAATTTGGTTTTGCTTCTGAATTTTTACGGATTGTACTTTTTCCATAAATTCTATTTTTCTAAACTGCAACTGTCTATTATATAAATTGGGATTCAACATAAAATTTGACTACACATTAACAGGGGCCCCTAGTTATTTTAAATTAACATAGAGGTAAATCGGAATGAAAAGTCAAGGTGGCTGCTTCAATGTGTGAAATATCATTCAAATGTAAAATAAAGTCAAAATCGCGAATTTATTGGATTTGTTTTATCTGTAAGTTTCGCAAATTTTTTTTTAATTTAGAGATAGTCAGTAAAATGAAGCGAGTTATCTATCTAATCTAGAATATGAAGTTCAATTGGAACGATTAGCATAATTTATGTATATAAGTGGTTCGATAGCAGAAAAAAAAATTCAAGTTGATGGAAAGAATTAAACGTCAAACAGAAGCTGAATGAGTTCTCTTTGAAATAGAATTCTCTATTGTAATTATAAAACCTTATTTAACAAGAAAAATTTCTGTGCTAGAAAAGGAATAGATTAGAAATTGCTAGAACGCGGTTTCTTGTATTTAGTCCATTACGAGAAATGGCGTAAAAATTAAAAATTTAAGAGTAATAATATTTAAGTCTAAACAAAAATAAAATATTGAACTAAAGTTGATGTATTAAAATAAAGTTCTAAAGCATTCTGAAGTCGAATAGACAATAAAATAAGTAATAAAATATATGTTATTCGGGAAAATATGCATAGTTATACCTCTACACTTAAATTAACATTTCTCTCTCATCTAAGAAAATTTGAAAAATATGTATTTTATTTTAAAAAATTTTTTAATTATCTATTAAAAATTTCATATTTAATTCTGTTTCTTCTGAACAAAGGAATTACTTTATATAAATGTAAAGTAGTTTTTCCATTGAGAAACTTAATTTTTTTTTTTTAAATATCTAAAAAATTCTTAAAGATTAAGAGTACCTTTTATAGAGAGCAATATTTTTCTGTCTTACACAAAATTTATAAAATTTGCAATAATTAGTTTTCTTCGTACTTACGTATTTTTAATAAAAACGAGGAAGAATACAGTTGACTTTGTCAACTCTTAGATACCCGTACGAACCGTTAGTATGTTCACAGTCACTCTGCCTACAATATTATTTTTTTAATATTTTAGTATTTTAAAATAATTTGGGTGAATTTTATAATTTCTAGAACTTATGGGTTGTACATATATTCAAACTATATGTTTATATGTACATTCTTCTAAAGCAGATTCTAACCTTCCACATAACGATTATCAATCCAAAACTTTTTCAAATATTCTATAGTAACATTTAATACTAAGCGGTAAATGTATATTAAATTTACTTAGTACAAAATAGTAAATATAATTTTAAATATTATATTATATTATATTTAAATATTCCATTGACAGAATAATTTCTTATAAGTACAATAAAATACATATATGTATGTAAATACGGCGCTATATAATATACATATATACTCTTATCATTCATTCACTAGTGACATATACGATATGTAAATAAACATGATATTATATAAGTATGTATATATATCAATATCATATAAATAATAATAAAAATTCTTCAAGCAACCGTTATGTTGTTTATTTATTCACATTTTTTTGTACTACGCATTATATCCTCAACAATTTCAAATTATCGAGTAAAACAAAATGGAAAAAATTCGTTTTAAAGGAATTTGTTAGAAAATTTGAAAAAACCAAGTAACACTTTCGTCAATTATAAAGTAACCCTATATTATTAAAAAAAGTTGTTAACAGAAATAAGAGTATAATGTTGGAGCTTTAATGTTTGTGTATTACTTCAAAAAAATTTTAACAGGTGTTCAAGTTACAGGTGTTTAAAAATAGGAAATTTTCAGTTTTTGACCCCTTACAGCTCCTAAACGGGGGGTGATACAAAAAAAATTTCTGAAATGACTCATACTTATTTTCAAAGATCTAACTTTTGTCAAAATTTCAAGTTTCCAACTTAAACCGTTTAGAAGATAGAAGGGTTGAAGGATTTTGCAAAATTTGAGTTTCACATAACGGTAAATTAAGACACCGTATGCCACAAATATATATTTATTGTATATATACTTTTAAAGCTAATAAAAGTAGTAATCGTTTGGCGTTTTCAAAATGAAGATATACCTTATACAACTTGTGCTATAATAATTTAAATATAGAGCTTTTTTGAACCTTTGGGGAGTTGTAGCTCCGTAACGGGTGGGGCTACAAAAAAAAGTTATTAAAAATAAATTTAATTTTTTTGTGGGATCTATCAGCATTTAAAATTTCATAGCTCTATTTCAAAAAAAATGTCGGGATCTAAAAGTTAGGTGTTCGAGAGCTACCCTAAGGATTGGTCCAAACTCAACCAAAAAAAATAGGGAACCTACAAATTACTCCCAGAATATTTTGTGTAAATTTCAAGATTCTAGCTTTCTTAGTTTTTGAGTTAGCGTGCTGACGGACGGACGGACGGACGGACGGACGGACGGACATGGCTCAAAAGTCTTAGAATTTTTTTCTGATCCGATCCATACCTTTGAAGGTATATCTAGCTCGCTTATTTCGAGGTGTTACAAACGGAGGAGTAATTTTATTATACCCGATCCTATCGTACGGGTATAAATATGATACATACTACCTGATTACTCATTATGGTAGACTCTTTTTGATTCTCTTTGAAAATATTTTGTAAGTGTATTGTGCATCTCATAAGATTTTCTATTCAATCATAATCTTTTTAAAAAGAGTTGAAAAACTTTTAAAACTTCAGGTTTACGTGTTTTATATGGTGTTTCTTTAGAAAGTCAAAAGAAAATATAAAAAAAAGGCAATGAATATTTTCAAAAAAAAAAAAATTAAAACTTCAATTCATTTAGAATAATGAATTGCTAATAGAAAGTAGAAAATAGAATACAGAAGAAAAGATAATTTAATAGTTTGCCATGCTATCTTTTTAATTAGTTATTTTTGCAATAAAAAAAATTCTTATATAAAAAAATCAAATTAATTCAGTATTTTCATTTATCATTTAACTTTCAATTAAGATTTAAAAATTATGAGTGAAATTGTAAAGTTTTATCTATCTTTTAAAATCAAGCCAATAAATCTGATTTATTTTTATTTTTTTTAATGCATTTCTCTGCCACATAAATGTGAACAGGAAATTACCCAGCCTTTCATCTGGAATGATCCTTTTATTTTACTTACTTGTGTAAGTAGATTAAATTTAATTAACTTAAAAACTTTAAAACTTTGAAGAGAAGTTGCCGATGTCATTTCTACGAATATTTTTTTTTTTTTTTAATGCATTTCTCTGCCACATAAATGTGGACAGGAAATTACATAGCCTTTCCTGTTCAGGCGTGGCTGTAAATATCGTAAGGGGGAATAACTCTTACGACGTGTGTGGGATTCGAACCAACACTCCCTCGGTGCTTACAGCGTATTTTTATAAGCTCTTACCCACTAGGCCACCGAGGCCCCTATAAATATTAATATTAACTCTAACTCGCGCTTAAGATCGATTAACTTTTTCATTACCTCACACCACTGAACAAACTATGATTATGAACTATAAAAATGAACCAATTCACAGGATGTTATTAATGGATAATAAACACAAATCACAGATTGATTTCACTCAAACAAAAACCACACTAAAGCAAAATATTTTTATACATCTATAAATGTATAATTTATAAAATGCCATGTTCAAAGAATGATATAGTTATTATTTCTTTTTTTTTTAGTTGAATGTCTGATGTATTATAATGTATATATGAACTACGTTTTTCTACAAATACTTTGTACCTTTTGTAATAAATGTTTTTAATTTAATTTAATTATGTAACTTTAAGAAAACAATTTTTAAAACTGTTAAAAAAAATTGTAAAACTGTTTAAAGAAAATTGTAAATTGTTTGAACTAAACAAATAAAAATAAATAAACATAGCATAGCATAACTTTCAAAAAGGATTTTTAAAGTTTAGAGCTTTATGATTTATGGTAACTTAAATAGCTTAAAATCTTTTATCTATTGATATTATAATGGACAAAATAGTTTCTAAAAATTTTCTTATATCTCCATATGCTTCCGTTTATACTTTGCTATATAATCGAGTTATATTATAGAAAAATGCAATTCTGTCCTAAAAGAATATTGAAAAGATATGCCTTGATATGACTTGATATTTATATATTTATTCAGGTACCGTGGTACATAAATGTGCCAGGTAGCTATAACCCCTGTTTCCTGGTAGGAATGTGGGGTCTATGAGATATTATGTGATATATTAAGTATTTATATATTGCGATATATGAATATTTTTTTTTTTTTATATTATAATTATTGTATCCAGCCGGGAATCGAACCCAAGATCTCTCATTCCCTTATGAATGAGAAGCGGTGCGTCAACCACTGCACCAATGGCTGGATGACTTGATATGATAAGATATGACTTCCATCGAAATCGCAAAAAAAGGAATTAAAATAAATAAAATACCAAAAAGGAAAAAAATCCCTGAAAAAAATCACTTACAAAATAATGTCAATGCTAATTTAAAAATTACATTATTATTATTTTCTTTGGATATTTTTAATATCTTTTAGGACCTTAATTTACATTATATATCACCAATTACAGAATAGATACTATACTTTTAATGTTTTATTGTTGAAGTAGAATGTTAAAAAATATTATTAGGAAGCATTCTAAAGTTCGTTACAAAATCAGAGTTTCCAAGGTATTTATTTCCAGAATACTTCTATCAATATTTCCATTTACTTTACGAGAATATTTAAATATACATGTATACACGTGATACAAAATTAAAAGAAGTTTTATCATCAGTGGATTACAAAATCAGAATTCGAATAATTTGTTTTGTCGGAGCTTGAAACCAAAGTCCCCTCTCTGCTTTTAATTCTTTGTTGTTGAATTTGAGTTAAGGATTTTAAATATGGTATTTTAATTACATTTTGCACCTAAATCCGTTCTCAAATTTTCAATCATAAATATTATTTTTATGTGGGATGTTGGAAAATACCATATGAATTAGGGATTTTAAATATGGTATTTTAATTACATTTTGCACCTAAATCCGTTCTCAAATTTTCAATCATAAATATTATTTTTATGTTATATTTCTATTATAAAGATTTTCATCGTTTTTTTTTTCAAAATATATTATATCTATTAAAAAAATATATGATACTGCTATTTCATTTACCCTATCATAATTAACTTATTCATAATAATTTTTCTGTTCCACATCCAATATTTTCTTCAAATAAATATTTTTAACATACATATTATTTATATAATATTATAAGCTATGACTTTAATATAAAAGTAAAAAAAAAAAAAAAAATTTCCCAAGGTATATGCATGCTAAAAGTAAAAACTTTGTAAAAAAAGGCGTAAAAAATATTTTTTTTTGATAAAACTAAAAGAATAAGAGATAAAAGAAGAAAAACAAAAAACGGCAGATTGTTTTCCTTTCTTTTTTCCTTTAAATTATTTTTTCTCTTCTTATAGAATTATTAAAAAGTTAAAATCATAGTTTTCACCTGGAAAATTGTTTTATACCGACAGGGGACTAAAAAGAAGAAATTCAAGAATATAAATACTTTAGAAACATTGGGATATAGGTACTATTATAGTAATAGTTTTCATTTTTATTATTAAAAGTGAAAATATTAAATCATGCTCGTATAAAAACATAATTAAAAATAATTTATCTTGCTATTTTTTTTTCCACGTTTTTTTTTTTAAATTATGTTTAGTAAATTTTTTTTCTACTATTTTAAACTTTATATATAATGTATAATATGTATAGTTATGGCGAAGAATAGTGAAGTGTTATGGAATCATTGAATTAAAATTTATGGCACAGTTGGTTAAATATTATTATTAGAACGTCTTTTTTGTAACATTTTTCTTTTAGCGTTTCCTGCATTTTTTTTGTTTTTTTTTTTTTTGTTATTTTAAAGACTTGAAATAAATTTCAATTAAATAAAAATTATTTTTTTTTTATCCAGCTTAAGGTTTTTTCAATGTTTTCTATGTTTAAGAATTAATTTTCTCTTTAAATTTATTAGATTTAAGTTAATATAACACAAATTGTAATCTAGAATAATTGAACTAGTTAGAAAGAGAAAGAAAATTGTTTTTTTTTTTTTTTTCGTATTTTAAGATTAAAGTTTTCGAAGAAGCGAGACGGAAAACTATTATTTAATTATTTAAATAAATATGATAAATTTTAAAGTTATACATATTACAGGATGAGTTAAAGTATAATAATAAAACAAAAATGAAAATTAATATTTTAAATCTTTTTATATTATAATGAAATTGAAAACGTTTAAAAATAAAATATATATTTTTATCATTTATTTAAAATAATCTATATATATAAAATAAGAAAAATGTTTCAGACAATGTATGTATGTCCGCTCTAGACTCGGGAGCGGTTAGAAACTTTCGTTATTTGGTAGATAAATCTTTAACGAGGAACCCTATTGTTTGTGAGATCGATCGGGCGATGGCTTCAGTTCTATTAGTGAGCAGAATATAGTTTTGATTATCATAAATAGTATAAATATAAATCCAAATAGATATTAAAACTCTAGAAATTAAAAATAAATTAAAAATAAAATACAAATAAAAAATATGACACTGAAAAGAGCTGGAAGTGGAAAAAATACAGCAGATGTGAAACGAAAAACAGTCAAAAGAGCAACCGAAAAGCCCGAACAACGTACAGTGCGTTGTGAGTCAAAGTGGCTCAGAAATCAACAGTCAAGAGCAGCCAAAACACACGAAAAAAATCAAAATATTGTTTATCCGCTGGCATTAAGATAAAAATGTTAATAGACAAACTTCAGTGCAGATTTAATTAATATCAAAAATCATCATTATAATTTTTATCATCAATCATTATCGATATAATCATCATCATCCATCATCAGCATCATTATTTGTGTTCTATTTATTTAATTTTGTCATAATAAACTTTTGCTTTTCCTTTAATTTTAATTTTTATGTAAGTTAATCTTTTTCTATAAAATCGTTATTAAAGAAATTTTATTTATTGAAATTTCTTTCAATATTCACTGTTTGTCAGATTGCGACGAAACTTTGGGAAGTTGTTGTTTCCGTGCCGGTGGTGTTAGGTTTCTGTATCTCATGTATAAAAATTTCTTGAGGGGCATTGCAACGCATGCCGGGATTTCGCTAATATTGCAATAAATAACGACATAATTTTTTTTTAATTTATTTTTATTACGCGTTTTAATGCCTGCTGGTCTGGGTACTGGTATGGTACGAAATATCTAATAAGGACTGTGTATTAGATATTCTTTTAGGGTTCTATTAATAAGTTTTATGTGTTTGGAAGTTTTTCGAAATTATTTTTTAATACACATTCGTCACCAGTAAATTAGTAACAAAGGTTTCAATTTTTTTTTGCTTAAATAGGAATGATGTTCTATGTTTGAATTTCAATATTGAAGATCTGGATCATATTTATAAAGAATAAAGAATATATATTGAACCTAAGATAAAGTACAATACTCACATTTAGGCTGGCTCGTTATAATCTTCATTGAGTTATCTCAACAAAATCTACAACTGCGATGTACACATAGAAACGTCATTAATGTTTGAACAATTTTTAGTCTGTTTAACACTCAAGATATTGGAGCATTACACAGAATGTAAACAGTTTTTAAAAGAGCACATTTCCAAAAGACAATACAAACTGTTTAGAAATGTGACTTGCACAATAATTAGAATATCATATAATAAGAAAAAATATGAGAAATAAAAAGACACTTTCATTAATTTTGAAGGAACTCTATATAATTAAGAAAAACCATTAACACATGTAAAACTATAAAGTTGAAGGTTTAATTTTTTCGTATTATTTTGTAAATATGTGTATAGGTACTTAAGTTACAGGTGTTTAAATATAGCAATATTTAAATTTTTGAGTCCTAATAGCCTTTAAATAGGGGATAGTACAAAACAATTTTCTGAGGCAACTTACATTCATTCTAAAAGATTTTCTTCTCTTAAAATTTTAAGGTTCTAACTAAAAGTGTACCGGAGTATTAAGAAAGAAGAATCTGCAAAAATTTGTCTTCACATAACGGTAAATTTAAATAGTAAATTGCAAAATATTGTATAATTTTGATATTGTTTTATAAAGGTAAGAAAAGTTCCGGTCTTCTAGTGTTTTTAGACTGTAAAACTATTACACAGAATCTGAAATATATACATTTGCAATTTTGAAGGACTATAACTCCGTAACCTATACAACTAAGAGAAACCGTTAAAGCACGTACAAATATATTACTTTCATTGTGTTTCATTGTGTCTTACAGAAGTAAAACTTGTACAAATGCCCTATATTACAGTTGTTTATAAATAGCAATTCGTAATAGAAGAGATGATTCAAGTGTCTGTTCTATAATGTGAAAATTTCTAGGTGATATTAATCTAATTATGAGAACTTATTTATTCTGAGGACAGCTAAAATGTGAAAAATAATTCTGTCGACAATATTTCATTTTACAATTTAAAAAGAATCTTTTTAAGTTCGTTTCAAATTCATCTTATTCAAATTCCCACTTATTATACTATCTTCCTCATTTAGTTTCTCTACATTTAGTTAAATTTACAGTAGCATTGAAAAAAGGAATCGTGCTCTAGATTTTGGTTAGTGAGAAAAAAATAGGTTAAATAAATATATTCCTATAGCTGTCTCGGTTTACCATTAAGAAACTTGTGTTTGACAAAAGAATATCTTAATGTGACGAAAGAAAATAGAATAGAAAATTTATTATTTTATAATACTAGAATTTTCTATTAATTTTTTGGATCCTTTTTGGATGATAAGACATTTCTTTTACTTATAATATAAAACTGATCAATTAATATCAATAATTTTACTAATCTTTTAAGAAAGTTATGACATAATTTTTAGTACATTGATTTTTTTTAAATATCTTCCCTTGTAGTCATTTTAAAATTATGCTAAAATAAATCAGTAAAATGATAATTAATTAATTTTTATTAATATTCTTTATTAAAGAACACTTAAAAAGAGATTTAAAAAATTACAGGAAATTAAAAAAAAAACAATTTCACAACCTCAATTTTATCGCTCAACAATTAATATTTATTTATCCTCTTTTTGTTTTAAAGGAAAACAGTTTTTAATAACTGTTTTGACACTGGAAGAGAAAGGTTGTTTTTATAGAATTTTTAATAAAATAAAATTTTTATTTCTTTTTAAATTTTTTATTTTGCGTATATTTCATTATCATAATTTTAATTTCTTTTTGTCTGTATTACGATGTCGGATCTGGAATTATAAATAAGATAAGTTGATTTTAACACTTTTTTGCAATCCAAAATCCACAAATTTTCCAATTACAAATTTTGGTGCAATCCACAATATTCTAAACTGTTTTTATGGTCTTTATGGAAACGAGCATCTTTAAAAAACTTTTGTTTTACATGCTATCTTCTTTTATATGGTTAAAAAGCTTCTCTTACTTTTGTTAGATTTCAAATTTTAATGAAAACGTAAAAGTAAGTTTAGAGTAAGTTCATTAACACAAGAAATTTATTTTTCACCAAAAGTGATAAAAACTTTTTACACAAGAAAAAAGCGAACTCCTTGTGTTAGCCAACTAACATCTTCACCAGATTTTTCTAGTATAAATCTTAACATAGAATAACTTGAAGTTGTCAAGTTGGAGATTAAAAGTGAGTTAGTTAGGTGGTGGGGTGTCATAAAGCCATATTCTAAATATGTGGCTTTATGACCCAATCAAATGAGGCATAAAGCCATATGGTGTTATGTCTCATTCGATTAAAAATACTTTAAAAGAAAAACTAATAAATTCTAGAGTCCAAATCTAAAATCTCTTCTAATTCAGAATCTTGTATATACATATATGTATAAATACTCTGAAAAAGGGGAAATATCCTAATTTTGTAACCAGAGTTTTTTTTAGAGTTGGCTCTAAAATCTCTCCTAATTTGCAATCTCTTTTATACTAATAATAAGCAAACGAAGCCCGCGAGCGAACGGAGGCATACAGGCTTTCGGAGCGAGCGGGGTCGGGGTTGGGGTCAGCTGCCCTTATTCCTTCTTTTTTTTTTATTTTTCATAAAAGTGTCTAAATTTTCACAAAATTTATTGTTATTTTTCATAGTCAGAATTTAATATTTTTCGTATGAAAATCTGAAACCTTTTTTTTTAACCCCTTGATTTCAAATTCTTATATATGTGTCTATTTGAAGGAATTTTCTAGTCGGTTACTAAAACAGGGTTGTTCCTTTTTCCAGAATCTTTACAGATATATATTCTGGAAAAAGCGAATATCCTGATTTTGTAACCAACTCTAAAATCTTTCTTAAGTATTTTCTTTCATACATATTTCAGCACCAAAACTTTTGCAAACATTTTTCAACATCAACCAATCAACAACAATTATACAAAAAAAATTATATTTGAATCAGAGAATAATTTAATTATGGCTTTATGACACAAAATATTTTATAAAAATATGGCTTGGGTCATTCCCAATATGACTTTATGACTCATTTGATAGTTATAAAATATATATAAATTTATCAAGTTTTTTTATAAATTTTTTTTAGAATTTTTTATTTCCCAATTATATTTTTCCAATTTTTCCAAAAATTAACCTTTAAGAAATTTAAAATTGATTTGTTGTTATACAAAGACTGTGTTTCTACCGACCGCATACATTAATGTATAAGGTAGGTATTGTTTTCATACTAAAAATTTGTACCTGAGATTTTCGCAAAAATGCACTACTCCGGTGTGGAGAAGGCTGTAAAAAAATTTTCAGCATGATGTCCGTCTGTGTGTATGTGTGTGGGTGGGTGCGTGTGTGGGTATGGCTGTGGGCGCGTGTACAGCTTAAACGACTGAGCGGAATTTATTGAAATTTCATATTTAAGGTTTTGACGTAAATATCTCGGATTGATAAGCTTTTGGAGCAAGTCGGACAACCGCAAGTGGTAGTTTACTAGTGTACTTTTTAAGTTTTTTACGAATATTTCGTAACAGAAAAATTTTGTGAGAAAAATTATTATGTACGTATATCTATGCCAATGCATATTATTCATTTGTTGATGACATAAAATTAAAACGGTAAAATTTTTGTTAGCAGATTTAATATTAATCTTATGTTTGTTTTGTATTTGTTTACAGTTTTTATTATTTTTTACTTTTAATATTATTTTTTGAATGAAAAAAAAATCATGTATCTACATTACAATAATAATAATAATAAATGGATGTATGAATGAATGTACATATATTTTTACGATTTCATTGCATATAATTATTTTTATTGAATAAAACAAAATGTTATTAAATTATTAGAAGTTATTTTGCTTTGATATAAATTATTATGTAAAAAATCTATAAATTTTGGCATTGTAATTTTTGTGTAGTGGCGGTCGGTCCTGTGGTGGAGACAGCTGATTTTGTTTTCCGCAATATGTCAACATTTTTACCGTTGAGCGACCAAAATTATGAAATTGAAAACAAAATTGAAAACGTATACCTCATAATTTTTCTTTCATATTAAAAATTTATGCAAACGTAAAGGTAATTTATTTAAAATTTTCAATAAGTAAAAAGAAATATTCACTTATATGACTTCAGAATATTAATTTCAGTATTTTATATATTATTATGGTATTGATTTCGGTAAAATACAGACATTTCATTAAAAGTGAACCAGAATTAATAAAAATTTTAAGTAAGTATATAGGATATATAGGTATCATTATACATACAGTAAATATATATAGTATTAAATATAATACTTATAAAGAATTAATAAAACATAAATATTTTTAAGTGGAAGAGGTTAATTGCGGAATTTTAACTTCTTGACAGAGGCATTGTATTTAATAACATTATAAATTTTTTTTTTTTTATTTTTTTAATTCCATTGTCTTTTAATTTTCTATTCAATTTTGTCATCTAAGATTATCATACAAAGTAACTAAATCCTGATTTTGAAATTTTTTTTTTTGTGTTTTTTAAAGAAGAATTTATTCTAAAAAGAACAACAGTATTAAATAAGTTATTGTTTTTGATGGAGCGAAGTTTCGAATAGGGTGGGAATTATCAAGAGACATTATACAGGAGTTGGTAATCCATAAAAAAATACTATCTCTTTTTTTTTGATTCAACAACAGTTTATAATATAACCTTTTGTACGAATGAACTACTTGGACAAGTGAAATTAAGTTTAGTGAATGAATCATCTTGAATCTTTGGGTATTATATACGTAATTTTCGGCAGTTTTAGTGAGAATGTTGGAGTGAGAAATAGTTCCATATTCGTGCTATTCGTATCACAAAGAAATTTCCGTAAGACAAATTATGCCTTTTTGGGATTTGAATTACATAGAGATTGAAAGTAACAGGTCTTTCTGTTTCTCTTTTGAAGGTTTTAAATGACGGTATCCTACTTTTAATTTGGTTAGAACAAGAACTTACTTCTCTAAGATTTCATTTTATTTTCGTTTTAATTAAATTTAACTTTGGTCTTCATTTTATCTTTGTCTTTTTAACAAAAAGTGACAAATATTATTAACTTACTAAAAACCGGAAGAGTCTGTGATATCATAAATTAGAAATGTAAAAAGAACTGTATTTTTTCTTAGGTTGTGTACGTCATGCCAGAGCTGGACTGGTGTACCAAGCTACCAGGAGTTTTCCGGTGGGCCGTGCCGAAATGGACCGTTGTCTAAATCAAAAATGTTTTCTTTTAATAATTTTTTTTAAGAGTGGGAAAATTTTTCCATAAAAAATAAAATGTTCCCACACAAAAATAAAAATAACAATTTTTATAAATTTTCCCATAAAAAGAGTAGTAATTTCAAATTTTCTTAAAATCAATGTGTTAAGTAAACAAGAATACTTTATAGCCTACTGTAATATCATTTAAAATTTAAATTTAAAATATCAAAAATCGTAAATAAAATTTAAATAAGAATACTTCATAGCCTACTACAATTTCATTTAAATATCAAAAATCTCGCCTACGAAATTTTCAATAGTTTGCTGAAGACTTTCATTCAATTAGGATTGTTTGTGATTTTAAAAAAGTTAAAAAATTAAAAATATTACTATTTAAAAATATACTATATGTCATTAAAAACGATGAAGTTATTGATATTTTAAAAGACAAAACTAGTCTCTTGAAAAAATTATTAACTTAAAGGAAATAATATAGTATATAATCAACTTATTATTAAAAATAAGAAATTTATAATTAAAAATTGGAAATGAAAATGGAATTAATGGAATCGTTTTTTTTGTTAATGTGATTTCATTTAAATTTATTTGTTGATTTTCATTCATTTTATGTTAAGTTCATTTTTGTATTTTCTATCATATTCAATGTTAAATCATAAAAAGCATAACAATTAACTAAAAAAAGAATTTGCAATTTTGATGCATAAAAAAAGAGCCATTATCACATACTAAATTATTAATTTAAAAAAATTTTTATACCCGTACGATAGGATCGGGTATAATAAAATTACTCCTCCGTTTGTAACACCTCGAAATAAGCGAGCTAGATATACCTTCAAAGGTATGGATCGGATCAGAAAAAAATTCTAAGACTTTTGAGCCATGTCCGTCCGTCCGTCCGTCCGTCAGCACGCTAACTCAAAAACTAAGAAAGCTAGAATCTTGAAATTTACACAAAATATTTTAGGAGTAATTTGTAGGTTCCCTATTTTTTTTGGTTGAGTTTGGACCAAGCCTTAGGGTAGCTCTCGAACACCTAACTTTTAGATCCCGACATTTTTTTTTAAATAGAGCTATGAAATTTTAACTGCTGATAGATCCCACAAAAATATTAATTTTATTTTTAATAACTTTTTTGTAGCCCCACCCGTTACGGAGCTACAGCTCCCCAAAGGTTCAAAAAAGCTCTATATTTAAATTGTTATAGCACAAGTTGTATAAGGTATATCTTCATTTTGAAAACGCCAAACGATTACTACTTTTATTAGCTTTAAAAGTATATATACAATAAATATATATTTGTGGCATACGGTGTCTTAATTTACCGTTATGTGAAACTCAAATTTTGCAAAATCCTTCAACCCTTCTATCTTGTAAACGGTTTAAGTTGGAAACTTGAAATTGACAAAAGTTAGATCTTTGAAAATAAGTATGAGTCATTTCAGAAATTTTTTTTGTATCACCCCCCGTTTAGGAGCTGTAAGGGGTCAAAAACTGAAAATTTCCTATTTTTAAACACCTGTAACTTGAACACCTGTTAAAATTTTTTTGAATTAATACACAAAAATTAAAGCTTCAACATTATACTCTTATTTCTGTTAACAACTTTTTTTAATAATATAGGGTTACTTTATAATTGACGAAAGTGTTAGTTGATTTTTTCAAATTTTCTAACAAATTCCTTTAAAACGAATTTTTTCCATTTTGTTTTACTCGATAATTTGAAATTGTTGATGATATAATGCGTAGTACAAAAAAATATAATTAAATAAACAACATAACGGTTGCTTGAAGAATTTTTATTATTATTTATATGATATTGATATATATACATACTTATATAATATCATGTTTATTTACATATCGTATATGTCACTAGTGAATGAATGATAAGAGTATATATGTATATTATATAGTGCCGTATTTACATACATATATGTATTTTATTGTACTTATAAGAAATTATTCTGTCAATGGAATATTTAAATATAATATAATATAATATTTAAAATTATATTTACTATTTTGTACTAAGTAAATTTAATATACATTTACCGCTTAGTATTAAATGTTACTATAGAATATTTGAAAAAGTTTTGGATTGATAATCGTTATGTGGAAGGTTAGAATCTGCTTTAGAAGAATGTACATATAAACATATAGTTTGAATATATGTACAACCCATAAGTTCTAGAAATTATAAAATTCACCCAAATTATTTTAAAATACTAAAATATTAAAAAAACGAGGAAGAATACAGTTGCCTTTGTCAACTCTTAGATACCCGTACGAACCGTTAGTATGTTAACAGCCTGTCACTCTGCTCACAATATTATTTTTTTAATATTTTAGTATTTTAAAATAATTTGGGTGAATTTTATAATTTCTAGAACTATGGGTTGTACATATATTCAAACTATATGGTGATATGTACATTCTTCGAAAGCAGATTCTAACCTTTCACATAACGATTATCAATCCAAAACTTTTTCAAATATTCTATAGTACCATTTAATACTAAGAGGTAAATGTATATTAAATTTACTTAGTATAAAATAGTAAATATAATTTTAAATATTATATTATATTATATTTAAATATTCCATTGACAGAATAATTTCTTATAAGTACAATAAAATACATATATGTATGTAAATACGGCGCTATATAATATACATCTATACTCTTATCACTCATTCACTAGTGACGTATGCGATATGTAAATAAACATGATATTATATAAGTATGTATATATATTAATATCATATAAATAAAAATTCTTCAAGCAACCGTTATGTTGTATATTTATTTACATTTTTATGTACTACGCATTATATCCTCAACAATTTCAAATTATCGAGTAAAACAAAATGCAAAAAATTTGTTGAAGAATTTTGTTAGAAAATTTGAAAAAATCAAGTAACACTTTCGTCAATTATAAAGTAACCCTATATTATTAAAAAAAGTTGTTAACAGAACTAAGAATATAATGTTGAAGCTTTAATTTTTATGTATTACTTCAAAAAAATTTTTACAGGTGTTCAAGTTACAGGTGTTTAAAAATAGAAAATTTTCAGTTTTTGACCCCTTACAGCTCCTAAACGGGGGGTGATACAAAAAAAATTTCTGAAATGACTCATACTTATTTTCAAAGATCTAACTTCTGTCAAAATTTCAAGTTTCCAACTTAAACCGTTTAGAAGATAGAAGGGTTAAAGGATTTTGCAAAATTTTAGTTTCGCATAACGGTAAATTAAGACACCGTATGCCACAAATATATATTTATTGTATATATACTTTTAAAGCTAATAAAAGTAGTAATCGTTTGGCGTTTTCAAAATGAAGATATACCTTACACAACTTGTGCTATAACAATTTAAATATAGAGCTTTTTTGAACCTTTGGGGAGCTGTAGCTCCGTAACGGGTGGGGCTACAAAAAAAAGTTATTAAAAATAAAATTAATATTTTTGTGAGATCTATCAGCACCTAAAATTTCATAGCTCTATTGCAAAAAAAATGTGGGGATCTAAAAGTTAGGTGTTCGAGAGCTACCCTAAGGCTTGGTCCAAACTCAACCAAAAAAAATAGGGAACCTACAAATTACTCCCAAAAAATTTTGTGTAAATTTCAAGATTCTAGCTTTCTTAGTTTTTGAGTTAGCGTGCTGACGGACGGACGGACGGACGGACGGACATGGCTCAAAAGTCTTAGAATTTTTTTCTGATCCGATCCATACCTTTGAAGGTATATCTAGCTCGCTTATTTCGAGGTGTTACAAACGGAGGAGTAATTTTATTATACCCGATCCTATCGTACGGGTATAATAATATTGTAGGCAGAGTGACTGTGAACATACTAACGGTTCGTACGGGTATCTAAGAGTTGACAAAGTCAACTGTATTCTTCCTCGTTTTTAAAAATGATTTCAATAAATGTTATACAATATATCAGGGCCGAAATGTTTAAATTTCCCGGTCCTAAATTCAATCCCAGTCCAACCCTGAGTCGTCATCAGATATACTTATTTGATTTATCACTGTAATAAAACTGGAATTTAATGAAGACTTCATTGTACATAGTTGTGTCATTTATCTGATGCTTTATCACGCTCTAGCGCATCTTGAATAATGTAGTTATTTTAATTGTCATTACAGTAAATATTAACTTCAACTTAAACGATTTGAATAAAATTTATTTTCAATTTTTTTTAAAAAAGGTGTTTTATTTTTAAAGATAGCTGTTACACATAACAATTTAATTAAAGTAATATTAGATTGAAATAATAAACTATTAACGGGAACTTTATAAACTTTCGCTCTCATACAATAAATAATTAACGGGAATTTTACATATTCCACTTTGATCGAAATTCTAAAAGTAATATTAAATTAAAACACCAAACTATGAACGGGAACTTTATAAACTTTCGTTCTCACACAATATAGAATTAACGGCTTCCTTTTAATAATTTTTGTTAATACTTAATATTGATTGCCACAGAATAAAATACGGTATCAGCGAAATCCTGACATAAATAATAATAACGGTGAAATAAAAATTTAGTTATGAGTTATCTCTTTCCTGCGCAGCAATTATATAAAAGCTTGTAAACAATAAGTAAAAATAAATAAATAAATAAATAAATTAATATTTAAAAAGTATATTTTTTTTGTTTATTTAAAAATTAATAAATATCTTTGGTAACATCATATAAAAAACTTCGTTTTCATTTTTAAAACAGGCTAAATTGTTGTGTTTTCTTTCATTTTGTCCTCGGTTAACTTAATTTTCAGTAGAAAAGGTCAAAACAAATTAAAAATGTCTATGGCAGAATTAAGTTTTTAAGATAAATGTGATCTTTAATAGGTTAAATTATCAAATGAATTTCTAATAAAAAATACTTTAGTAAAATTTAGTATATGATAATGGCTCAACAAGTAATTTTTTTTTTTTCTAAAAACCATCATTAAGGTTATCTGTTATTATATTTATTTTCCCCTACTCACTACTGCATTAGCTACTTATCACCAATCAAATAATAATTTTGTTTTGATAACTGAGTGTTTTTTACTAATCAAAACTTTATTGTTTTACTTCCAAATAGGGTTTTGGTATAACAAAAACTTATCAAAAAACATGATCATTTGATTAGTGATTGATAAGTGGTTGGTGCAATAGAGCACAAATCTGCAAAATTGATATCATTAATTTAATAGTATTTCTTTCAATTTTTAATATAATTCGATAATTCCTAGCGAAACTTCGTTAAGAAAAAAATTAATTACCTTTTTTTAATTTTATTGCCCCGCTTCTTTTTTCGGTTTTTTTCTTTTCTCATCATATGCATTTTAAATAACTTAAAGTAAAGAAAATTTAATAACTTTTGATTTTTATTTTTTACTAAATTCTGTTTATGTTAACATTAATTTTAAATATAGAACTTGAATTTTAATACTTATTTTTTAATGTTTTTATTCATTATTATTTAAAATTTTCTTTTTTTCTCCCCGCCAAATGCATAAATACACCAATAAATGATTATTTTCATAAGTATTTTTATTACCCACATTGATGCAGTGAATAACATTTGATATTCAGTTTTTTTTTTTGTTTTATCTTTTATGATTTTTATTATTTTTTTATAAAATATTTATTAAAAATTAAAATATTATATATACAATATAAGAACAAACCATAACACCCACAATAACCACTTTATTATCTACTTTTGTGTTTTGAAGTGTACTAAAGTATACATTATCGCTTTATTTTTATATGTTTTTATTATTATTTTATTGAATAAATAAGTTTATATATTATCATCTTGATATGCAACAAAAAAAAAGCAAAAAAAAATATATTACACATAAGTATATACATACATATCGATATATGAATGTGAATATGAATAAAATTGTCTCAGAAATGAATACTTTAAAAGTGCATCTGATGCAGATGATGTTCATTTTAACTTTCAATTTGGTTGATTCAATAATCTGCTTTTAGTTTTATATACATTATGTATTACCATGTATGTATGTACAGCAATCACTAGTATACACTCGTTCTAAATAACTTTGGTTAGGTACTTTAAAATAACTTCAAGTGCTTTAGTACATAAAAAATCGTATGAGAAAATATCCTTATAAGAGTTTTCTGATTGCTAGTTTTTTTTTTTTATTTTTTTAACAAAAAAAAAAAAAAAATTAAGAAAAAAATGATACAAGTTAAAATTTTAATACTTTTTTTAATTAAGCAAATTTCAATTAAATTAATTTGGCAAGTTTTAAATAAAAAATATTTAATATATTTTATTCTATTGACATCTTTGAAGTCGTTTCCATAGGAAATCTCATTTGAGGACACCTACTTACTTCAAATTGCTATATGGCATAATTTAGTATATGAAAATTGATTAAGAAACGAACATTGAACTTTTGTCAGATATACTCCCTAAAATTGAGAATGATTATATTTTCAACTTACAAAGTTTTAAGGAGAATCTCTTTTACTATACTAAAACCTAAACTCAATTTTTAATACTTAACGTTACAATAGTACGAAACAGTATTCTTGCCCAATACTATATAATAGTACTAAAGGTTACTTCAACAATTATTTAGT
Source organism: Poecilobothrus nobilitatus (assembly GCA_947095535.1). Lineage (NCBI taxonomy): Eukaryota > Metazoa > Arthropoda > Insecta > Diptera > Dolichopodidae > Poecilobothrus > Poecilobothrus nobilitatus. The sequence goes on along the minus strand of OX352774.1, from coordinate 38,681,137 downwards.
CAATAAGAGAGGCACTGTTTTGTAGCTTAAAGTCCTAAAAATTGATTATGTTTGTTTTTTAGGAATCATGTAGAATCGTATTCTTTCAGGTTTCTATAGCAGTTTTCGATGATTCTCATACACCTTCGCAAAAGAGATTAAATAAAATGAAGGCTTGAAATTTTTATAAATTGAAGCAAATCTTACATTATGGACATTACTAAATTAAATATTCAACTATCAAATGCTATACTTAATTCCACTAGGCTTCTCTATGTTTAAAAAGAATAATCGTCATTACTATCACGAGTTCTGAAAATTGATATTATACTGGAAACACTTAACATCAAATTAATTCATATTGTAAAAATAACGATTTGAATCCCATATGTACAGCCACGCCTGAAAATAAAAGGCAATGTACCTTGTTACATTTATGTGGGCAGGGAAATGCACTAACAAAAAATAATAACGTAAAAAACAATCTAACAAAACTAATAAATAGTACGGAATTTGATGAAGAGAAGCCGTCAAAGAGGTTGAATTCAATGAATATGGTGGTTTAGTGAAGAAAATTAGTTACAAAAAAAATTAAAATAGAACCAATGCCTGAGAGTGTTTATATTGATTACTTCGCTTAATCAAAATGTAAAATGGGAAGAACAGAAGAACAAGTAATAAATTTATAATAAAAAAAACTTATATTTGTTACTTTTAACGAATAACGACATACATTAAATTTTCTATATAACCAAACCTCAATATACGTCGTTAATTGAAAACTTCGTTCTGAATGAAATAAATCTTTTTTTATAATATCTTTCCGTGATTTGCCATCAATTAATTGTTTCCAGATAAAACTGAAATTACCGAAAATAGCCAACTATTAGGAAAGAAATACATTGTAAATTAAGTTAATTTATGCAGAACTAGCGAGTGATGGTTTGTTCTGTTCAAATTACATTTTATTAAAAAAATCCTTTTTGATTTTTTTATGCTGTTGATTTCTGCTCATTATATTACATATACCTATGGACATAAATCTCTCCTATATTGCTGAATTTTTTAAATAATTAACTTTTTCAAGTCATTTTTCACCATATTACAGTACAGATATTGTGACAGGTATAGTCCTAACCATTTCTTATAATATTCCCAAACAACATTTTTTTAATGAGCATTTCTTGTCTTTTTAACACTTTCTGGCAACTATACATTTTTTTAATGAATAAATATCTCAACAATGAAAAAATAATACATAAAATCTATTTTTTTTTTAATTTTTACCATAAAAAACTCACCTTCTTTCATTATTTTGTCGAATTAATGAACAGATAGACAATATTTCATAAATAAATGACTATTTCAAAATTACTGTATAGAAAATATCCTAAATGCTTTGAAGTTACACCAAAAACAAAAACAAAAAATATAATATTTTAAGCCACTTTTATTCATAATAATAATATACATAATGTATATAGTTTATGTCCAGGATAATGATGTTTGTCATAAAGGTACTTAACTGAACAAAAACAAAATAAAATAAAAACAAGAGGAAAAAAAAGTAAATTGATGTTACTTATTTTGTTCCAAGTATGTTTTTTTTTTTTATTATTTTAAGATATACATTATGTGTTATATGTGTTAGTGTTTGTTTTTCATTTTCTAGAAACAAAAAAACAAAAAAAAAACAAAAAAACAAAATAAATAGGATGAAAAAGGGAACGTGAAATGTTCCGTTTATTAAAATATGAAAAAATAGCATAAAATGAACAAAATCTATTTTTATTTTTTCAATTTTTTTCTTCATATAAAAACAGATCACACCAATATTAAGTTCCCACACAATTGTGAGGAAAATTCAATGTTTTTTTGTTTTTGTGTCCTTTTTTAGTTTTGGTTAACGTTTTAATCTGTGATTTAAAATCGCTTTACTGTGAAATTGTGTTTGAATACAACCAACAAAAAAACAAAAAAAATTAAAATAAAAAAGAAAAAAAAAAACATAAAGAAGAATGAATTTGTTTACTATCTCTATTCTTTTTACCATTTGTGGTTCTTTTAGTGGTAGTTTTAGTGATTTTAAAAGTTATTGAGATGAAAACTCTTTAAAAGGACAGATAAGAAAAGGAAAGGGAAAACATAACTTTTGCTTCATAAATTAATGGAATTACATGAATCTCTTAAAATAGTTGTTAGTAATTGGGTAAACGAGAAAATATTTTTAAATTAAATATTTTTGTCAATGAAATTGTAGTAAATTTTTTTTTTCGTTTATTTTTCGTCTCATTTTTTTTTTCGTTCTTTAAGTTTTAGAAAAATGTTTATTTTATAATTTTATGCAGTTTTTGAAGTTGGTTTTGTTAACAGTTTTGTGTCACAGTATAATTTTATTGGTTTTTTGAATTGCAGTTTTTTTAAAAAGTACTCGTAATAAGAAAGAACACAACAAGGTGTCTACCTTGATTGTTCAACAATATACATATTGATAGTTCAAGTTAGTTTAAAGTTACTAACTGTTAATTAAGATATTAAGGTATTTATTTAAATTTTATAATATTCAGAGAATCTTCAAAATGTTTTAATTGTAGTAAATATTTGGAAACGGAATCTAAAAAAATACTTAAATCGATCAAAAACTTATTAAGCTAATTAAAGAATTTATTAACTACAATAGAACTACAAATAGGCGTACAATAGAAATTGTAACAGAATTACGATAACACAAAATATTAATATTATACATTATGCTATTATATTTAACATTATCTAACTAATGACGTAGTAGTTAAGTTTCCGGCACTTCAATTGCAGAATCTTGGGTTCAAATGATTTTAATATCGTAATTAAGTATATTGCAAAATAAAAATAATAATAATTGCTACAGTGGAGTTGTCTTCAACAATTATTAACATATGTAGGAAGGAGTAATATTCGACTAAATGTTCTAACTGTTGATGGATTTATCACTGTAAGCAAAATAGTAATAATAATTAATTTTTTCCTTACAGTTCTCCGCACTCTTCAATTCTAAGTTTCCGCATCACTATTTTATATTTTTCTATCATTGCTCCTCAGCCTATATATGTACTGATATAAACAGTTAAAAGTTTCATTCCATTATATTGGTTAAAAGGGAAAGATGAGTTTAATAAGTAAGATTCTCATACTACCAAGAAAGTATATTGTTGGTGTCTTTGGAAGATTTTCATTCTTATAAAAAAAGCTAGGAAACAAGAAAAAACTAAATGAAGACAGTCTAATATCAAATGATTATATAATGCATACATATTATTATGTACAAATGTACAGTATGGGGCTTACGCTACTTTCATTAATTAACGATTTTAAGAATCGTATGAAACCACAAAAAAACAGCTCGTACCGGAACAATCCAACACAATTCTTTCTAATAATTAATGCTGAAATACGGACATCAAAAGCTATATAAAAAGATATATAATACACTTTGTTTTTTTCTTTCCCCTTAGTCAAAAGATTTCATTCCGTACAATATTCTTAGTTCATTCCTTTCCAAAAAACAACGTTCGAATGAATGTTCTTTTAATTAACTTTACACATGTTTTTTTTTTGTTTTAATATCTCCAAAATGAGATAAAAGTAGTATATGCATAAAAAGACGTAAAGTGCAAGAAAGATGACGAAAAGACAGGATTATATCGTATGACTTAACTGTTTCTTTTACAATAAAATGCTAAAATGCTAAAATATAATGTTTATGTGTGAATGAAAAATATATACTTATGTTAAAAGTGTGTATTGCTTTCAACATGATAGGATGATTCCGTTACAAATTATAAACTATATTGCATTGGAGTAAAATATCTGTAAAAACTTTAACCTTCAGATCATTATTAGAACTATGCTTTCAGGTCAAAAATATTAAAAATTCTTAAGATTACAATATTTATAACAAAAAAAAATATTAAGTTTAATTTTTCTTTCATTTTCAATCTTAGATTACGAAATTAATAATTAAAATGTCAAAATAACTCATAAATTGCGTTGCACTCAGTTTATGAATGTCAAAAAAAAATTTTTTAATTAATATTTCATTAACCAATTTGTAACTATGTAGGTATCTTCATATAAAACGACTGGGTATGAACCAAACTTTCATAAAGAATTTTTAAATTTTTCAACTTTTTTGAAAATGATAAAAAAAAAAAACGTTTAATTGACCTCCAACCTTTTTTGTTATTTAATTTCAAATTACATTATTTATATTTATTATTATTATTATTATTATTATCGAAGCTTTCTCCTTTTTTTTTTATTATTTTTACAACATTGAAAACTGAAAAGCATATACCCTTTAATAAGATTTCATTTTAATGCCTCCCAAAATAGTTGTAATATAATAAATATTAGTTTTTAATGTATGTAATAAAATTATTCGCGAAAATAATACCATCCCATACCTATATCTTATATTGTTTTTAACCATTTTCTTTTCTTCTCCTTACCAAAATTAATTCTTGTTATATTGTAATTTGAGCAGTCACGAAAACGGTTTTGTACTCAATCTCCTTGACATTTTTTTTTTTCATTTTTCTTTTGTTAGGGCAAAATTAAAAATATAAAAAAAAGAAAAAGAAAAAACTTTATTTCATTGTTAAAGTTCTAACAAAATTTTTATTTTTGTTTACTTCCAGCATTAATACGTGACTTCAAAAACTTTTCACCATTCCAACGTTATAAAGAAAAACAAAAAAAAAAAACAAAAAGAAAAGCAACAAAAAAAAAAAACTAAAATAAAAAAAAAAAAACGTAAAACGAAAACATTAATTCACTTTAGTTCCAAAGTGAAAATTTCCGTATCGAATGTTTTTTTTTTCGTTTTACATATGCGGTTTTCTCTTTCCACTTATTATATTACACCTATTTACCCCTGTAATGAAAATTTATTATACGAAAATAGTTATATTATAAGTTGGTATACTTCGAAAGTCCTGTAAAGTAGTAAGCAAAATAAAACATGCCGCAATTGGTTTTCAAAATTTAAACTAATTTATTGGATACTTTTAAATCAGGACAATAATGTTAAATTTAATTTGCAGGGGCAAGGAAATATTGTTTTCAAAAAATTTTTGAAACAACTTTTTAGTACATTTAAAAAAATTTGCTTGCTAGTTTGTATCTGTCCGTTTGTTTGTCCATCTGTTTAAAAAACTTTTATACCTTTTAGTTGGAAAAAAGAAATTTTAACTATGTATTAAGGAGTTTATAAAAACATTTAAGAACTTTTATATTTTCTCTTTGCCATAATTACGTAGTGGAGCCTATTAGAACTGCAACAATGGAATATAGGAAGTCATTTTTAGCTCTCACGTTCAATTCTGGAACACATTATCAACACACCTGTTCCCCTAGTCGCATAATTTACAGAAGTTCAAGGAGTCAGTCAACTTATATTTGCTAAAATTGCAATTTAATCCCACTCCTACAATTTTCCTCTTCCTTTCGTCATCCTATTCCTCGGCCATTATACTGCAGTTAGGGTGATTAGGTCATTATACTGTCTACGGAGGGAGGTGGTTTTAAAAATCTCGCACTACCAAAGGGGCCTAGGTTTTACTTACTGTTTTTTGAAGATTTGCACCTCCGTAGGAAACTCAATATTCCTTTTTTGGTCTTGTCCAATATGTACACAAAATGCCATCTCGTTTGGTATATTGCATAGTTCTTGTGAATGTTAATGCAAATTCTTCTTTAGTTAAAAATTATTTTTTTCAATCATTGTATCTATTATTTAGCCCATTAGTGTATGTACAAATTTGCAAAAAAAAAGGGTAAATAAATAAAAAAAAAGAAAATTGGTAACTGAATATAGGAACACTCTCTTCCGTCCAAAAATGCCGCTGTTTCCTCTGCTTTAAAATAAAAAAAAAGGATAAAAGATAATTTTAGTACTTTTAAATAAAAGTAATACAAAGAAATTTTTTTTTTATGTTCTTTATTTTTTTTGTTATTTTTTTTTTTTACAACATGTTTTTACGATTTCATTTCTTTTTGCAACTAAAAGAATGTCATTACCAAAAAAAAAACAAAAAAATTAAAAAAAACAAAAAAACAAAAATAGAAAGAATCGACATCACGTTTCTTACTTTTATGGATAGGAACATTTTTTAAGTACGTATCTTACAACTTTAAATGGCTTTGAAGCAACCGTATTCCATGTTTATGAGAAGGACGATTTTATTTTAGTATCGTTCAAGAAACTTAGAATGTACTTTTACAAGAAAACATAACACAAAAAACAAAAAGAAAATAAAACAAGAAAAAAATTTTTTTTGAAACGAGAAAAGAGAAAAGGAAAAACAAAGAAAATAGGATGTGACTGTTCTTATGATCACTTATTTTTTTATATCTGTTAGTAAAAAATTTGATAAGTAAGTTATGCAAAAAACCTTTGTGAACTTTGAATTTGATAAATGAGAAAAAATTTTAACGGGGTTTAAAAGGACGATAAAACATATTTACGGTGAGAATAACAGAGAAAATATTTTAATATTATAAAAAAGAAGTAAAAATTCTCCAGAAGTTATTTTGTTGTTATGATTTTATGCAGTATAAAGTTGGATTTGTTAATTTTATTTTATAGATCACTTTGTTAATATTAGATAAGTTCCAGTAAATTCAAAAATTTTGGATAAAAATGGTTTGTGAGATAAGTTTGCTTAAAAGAATTTTAATAAAAATATTTAAAATTCTATTCTTTCAATCATAACCTAATATTTTTTATAAAAGTATATCTACCTTCAAATACTGTGTAAAATATTGTGTTTTATGTATAAGCATATCGCTTCACTTACTGAGTGTTGACTTCACATTTCGGCTTTTTTAACTAAAATATGCTTGAAGTTATAGTTAGAATATAATATATTATAATCAAAATCGCAATTGTGAAAAACTGCACTTTTGGAAACTGCTGAATATTTGATGGTTAAATTTTATCTGTTTCAATAAAGTCTGAGTCGAAGCTGGTAAAATTTTAAATAGCTTAGTACAATAGAAAAACTTAATTATTAGGAGAAAATGTTTTAAAATTTTGCTAGTTTAAAGTTAAATATTAACTAAAATTATTTATTTTAATAAGATCGATTCATTTTTAGTTCGAATAAAACCAAAGAATCGATTTATTTTTAATTATTTGATACCATTTTATTTGATTTGAAGGACATTATCGGTTTACATAAATACAGTTTTCTTATTGTTTTTGATTTAAACCATTTACGATGAAAAAGGTGAAAAACGAACTACTTACGTATGTTCTTAAACTGTTAAAAAAGACTCATTAAGTTTTACAACACACATAATTCTGTCAAAATGAAAAAGAAAAATGCTCATCTAAAGCACATATAATGTTAAACACAAATTTGATGTGTTTAACATCAAATGTCACATTTCATAAAATAAACAGTTAGTTTTTATAGTTTGTTTTTGTAAAATAAAAATTTCAGAGGTTTTAATCACTTTATTATGTATTTCAATTATAAGATTTAATTTATTTTTTGTAATTTTTAATAATATGTGATAGTTTTCGCAATCATACAATCATGCATACGTATTATAATATTTAATATGATTGTAATTTGATCTTAAAAGATATTTTTATTCAAAGATGACGCAAAAACGTAGCTGCCAAGGAAGGGAGTTTTTGTTATATCTATATTTGTTAATAATTTTTAGAATTTATTTTAATTCATAACTACGGAAGAATTTTTCAAACTCACAAATTTAAATTTATGCTATTTAAACAAATTCAAAAAAAAAAAAATAATAACATTCAAGTAAATGGTACACCTCATACAAATTTCTATAAATATCTGGAAATACCAGATTTTTTTTTAAATTTTTTTCTCAAAAATTTATGATTATCTAATGGAAGATAAATTAGGTGTTTTTGGGCTTCCAATTTTACTTCTTAACAAAAAAAAAAAAATAAAATTTATTAAATCTGATATTTATTTCCCACTTTATATTTTTATGGGTGAATTACAATGCTTGCATTTTACTATGTTGCATATAATATGTAAGAACATTTTCCAGGTTATAAAATTTTTAATTCGATTTTAAAGACTGGCACTGAATTCATAAATTATTTTTTATTATACAATCATTTATTAAACATGTTTTATTTAGATAGGAGCTTATTATGTTTATAGGTTTAAAATTAATTTAGATTTAAACTTTCTTCCATTTTTTTTGTTCATACACATTTCATAACATTAGTCAAAAGGGCAACTAATTTCTGCCTCTTCCTTTGTTTCAGATAAATGTGTAAGGAAAAAAAAATTTTTTTTTTGTAATTTATTATATTCTTCTTTAAGATTGTGGTTCATACTATCAGAACACTATTTTTCACAAAATTTTTGCAATGTACTTAGTCAAACTTGCTAACTGACATGTTTTTCTAGTATCTAAGTAATATTTTTCTTCCTTCCTTTTCATTTAATGTCAACTATTCAAATTTATTGACCTTGGAATGTGTAGAGCAGTTTCTGTCTTTTATAAAACCCTTTTTTATTGATGGTAATTCGGAATGCTCTCATAATTTTTATATATATTCTTTTTTCATAAAAAATTTATTTTTTCCTTTTTATACTTATAAAAAAAAAGGTTTCCGTTACGTTCTGTATATTATGAATACAACACTATTTCGTAGAAATTTTTATATTATTTTGGACGGAAAATAAAAATAGAAATTTTATTGTAAAAAATAATTTGAAATCACTATTAAAAATCATTTTTTTTTTGTGCGAAACTTCTTAGTTTCTAAATACATGAATTATTACATTAATTGCTGGCAGGAATAGTTGGCGTTACATGGGAAAATTTAAAGATTTTGGATTTTTTTTTTTTTTTTTGATTTTTAGGTAAAGAATAATTTTGAAGTTGGATTTGAAGAAATCTAAAACAGGATTTGCCTAGATGTAGTTACTGTAAAAATTAACCCATTATTTATGGTTTAAATAAATCTAAAAGTCTTACATGTTTACAGCATCATATATTTGTGCACTGCCTGTTAATCATGATAACAGGCTACGCAGGCTAGTCAAAACTTTATTGGGAAAATGTAAAGATGAGATTTTGGAAAATAATTTTGAAATTTTATTTTTATTATTATTTTGTTGTCATATTATATTATATTACTGTTGTACACTTTTATGTCGTAATTTAATTGGTCGCATTATTTATGCAGAAGAACAAAAATTTAAGGAATAAAAAAGTCGGATATTGCACCAGAATTAAATTTAATAATAATCTGTTGCGAGCTCTCTTTAATATTATAAAATCTATCTGTAAAATGAGAGAAAATCGCTAAACATTTTTTGTTAATCAGGTCAATAGGCCGAAACAAATTAATGAAGCGCAGTAATGTAATTTGACACAAATCGTAAACAAAATAATTTTTGATAGAATGGCGGGCCGAAATATTCTAATGCATTGGAAGTTGTAACCAAATAAACAGTTGTGAAAATTTAAACTCATTCGATCAAACAGTTTAGATGGGACAACACAAAAGGAAAAACACTTTAACATTCCACCCCACAGCGGATTACGGATTATCTCAACTCTTCAAACATTTTTTTAGCTTTCTTTTTCAACGGTAGAAACGCCATGTAAACTTGCATAGATTTCGCTTGCATCAATTTTTTTGATGAGAGTAAACGGCGCAAAGATTAGATTAATAAATCGGAACCAAATTAATGACGGGAACATTGGCTTAGCTTTTTATTTTGAAATTACTGAAGAGAACTACTTCGATATGGGACAATGTTTCTAAAGTTTTTAAAGACAATCGAATAAACCGTTTGGTCAGGACAATAAAAATAAACAAAAACCCGTTGATTAGCTTTTATGCCGCAATGGGTGCAAAAGACAGGAATCAATGAGTGAGTTACACTTAGAAAAAAAAAATAATTACATCCCATTTAATTGGAAACATTATTTTATTTGATTTAAAAGAATTATTTATGAAATAAAAACTATTTTGAGAAATCAATGTAAAATCATATAAAAACATATTAAATTCGCAAATTTTCATTCTCTATCGATATCCTAAATTCTTGTATGATCTCATAAAATTAAATTTTTTGAATAATAATTTTTCAATTTCATTCTGTTTTATTTTGAAAACAGAAAACGAGTCTTAAACAAAATATATGCAATATTATTCGTTAACATTTTCTGCGACAAAGTAGGCACTAAATTTTATTTTTTAATTATAGAAAGCATTTTTAAATTTTGCCTATTAATAATTTTTTTTTAACTTCAAAAGATCACTATTATTGCCTCTAAAATAATTAAGACTCAATTTTAACCCAACCACATCTCATGCTATATAAAGTTATAGGACAAGTGGATCTTGAGTTGATTAAGTTTTTCAATAATATCAATTAGACCTTCTATTTTCCAAATGTCCTCCAATTCTAAACATTTTTTTCTTAGATTTTATGCTTCTGGGTAACATCTAAATCATGATGTAACATAATGCTTACATCGCGCTTATTAATTTTTTCTTTTTATTAGGTAATTTTCCATTTATTTTAGTTATTTGCTTTTGTCCTATCAAATTTCATAGCTACAAGTTGAAAATATATAGTTACTATTTAGATTTTTCTTTAGTCTAATTTAATATTTAGTTAAGATTGTTTTTTCTATGTGACTTTTTACACATAAACTTTTTAGTTTATATTATTATGTTGGTAGTAAATTGTATAATAAAAATATTAAATAAAAGGAAGAAAAAAAGGATATGGATATTTTATGTTTTTATGGTTTAATAGTATTGCGGAGATTTTGTGTTTTTTTTTTTTTTGTATTTTGTATAAAGTATATATTGTTGTTAAATTTGTATATATATACATTATAATGATAATGATAATAAAAAAAAATTTTTATAAATATTTTTTTTTTTTTGCATTAGAAGCAAAGTTGAATGCTCCTAAATTATTATTTTAAGGTTAGTTTGCGTACAGACTCTAATAAAAGTCAAAGAAGAAAAAGAATAGGTCAGGGGCAAAAACAAAATATATTATTCTAAATATAATCTATTTTTTATGAATTCTTTTATCTCATTGAAAGGCATCTAAAATATCCGTATTTGTCTATTTTGTTTGCATCTTTATAAAATGCCTCAACACATTTTTATTTTAAATAAGAAAAAAAAAAAGCCGCCAAGGAATCAAGCATAATAAATTATGAATTCGTTTGCAAAGGAAGTAAAAAGTATTTTTGATAAAAGGCAAAAAAAAAATGAATAAAATTTTTTTCTTATTTTATAATACAAGGTTAAAGGATTAAACATAATAATAAACCTTAACAAAAAAAAAATAAAAATGGTTTATCGGTGTAATCATTTTGGAAAAAACAAACCTTTTTCTTGATTTGTTATTTTTATGTGTTTTCAAAAAAGTGTTCTTTTCATTTCAGTATCTTGTACTCAGCCAGAAAATATTCCTCCTCAATAAAATTAAATTCAATTTTAAGTCACTAAATCGATGTTTAAGGCAAAGGATTTCTTGAACAAAGTACAAGTTAAATAATTAACAATTCGATTATCTGCTCAATGCTTTATTCATTTGATCTTACGCATATATCTTAAAACTTATCCTTTTTAATATATATCTTGTATTTAGAATACCTACTTATTCTGATGAGATAAAAAGTTTCACTTCTTTATTAAACACGACGGACTTCAGCTACCCATTATTATGTAGTTCAAATTGCAATATGACATAATGTATCTTACGGATAATAAACTGTGAAACGAACATAGCGAATTTAAAATAATGTTCAACTTAAAGTGGTCAAAAAAATTGGCGAATATTCTATTTACTTAAAGTTTAAACACCTAAAAATAAAATTTAAAGTTAATATTAAGAAGATCTAATTTTTAACAATCTGAAAATAATAATTATTTCACAAAGTAGTTGTTGTTGTTTAGTTTTAAATTAATCGATCTGATTCTATGATGCCTAAAATAATTTCGCCATTTTGCATTATAACTTTATTTCAAAGAATTTCATATAAATTATGAACAATTATGTTCAATAAAAAGTGGCGAGAAAAAATTTATATAATATATGAATAAAGAATATATGTTTTCTTGATTATAAAAATAGTTTTAAGGTTATTAGGGTTAAGGTAAATTAAAGCGATTTTATTCTTTTAAATAAATAAGTAAAATAAATATCTACAAGTATATTATGATGAAAAAATTGAAAAGGCGAAGAATATTTATAAAAAATTCATCATGTACGCTCCTGAAAAATTGAAATTAGTAAGAATTAGTCTATATACGATCGAGATACGAAAGTATTTACTAATATAATTTTATTATTATATAAAACCAAGTATTGTAATCGTGAAAATCTCGGAATTTTTATATTAAACTTTAGCTTTGAATTTTTATTTTTTAAAGATTTGGCAAAAAATTAATAGTTTAGTAAAAAGTGATTATTTTCCTTCAGAATAATCTGCTTTCCTGCTTGAAAAGCTATTGATAGGCTGCTAAAATTATCTAACATCACCTTACCTAAATGTGTACAATTAATAAAATAGAGGTCAAATATTTAACCGAATTTGCGATATTAGCAATACGGCTTTTTTCAACTTTAAAAAGCAGGAGCTTTATAATATTATTGTTGGAACTTATTTTTAAAATTTGAGTTATAAATTTTTGAATTTTATTTCAAATTTTTGGAAAAAAAAATCTTAAATATGGAAAAATATGTTTCTTACTCATTAGTATACATGGCTTTTCTCTATTGGCAAACATATTACACTAGTTTGATATCAAAATTGGTAAAAGTCACAAGGAAAATACTTTTGGCGTACTTTTTTTTTATGAAAATGAGAAAAACAAAAGCAGTGTTAGGATTCGGAATATATTTAATGTATATATATGCATATTATGTTTTAAAAGGATATCAGATCCATTATAATATGTATACGTATATTATTAAAATGTTTATTAAACTATTACATATATTAAAGTAACAATCCTTTGTGAAATTTGCAAAAACTCTTTAAATTATTTAATAAACACAATGAACAACAATATAAAAAAATAAAAAAAAAAAAACAAAAATTGAAAACAAAATTTTTAACAACAAAAGGATTCAGTTTTTGTATTTATTGTATAAAGTTCAGTAATTACAAGTTAAGTTGTCCGAGTTTTTTTTTTTTTTTTTTATAGTTTTCGAATATGATAATTAAATTTTAAAATATAACTATTATCATTTGTTATTTTGAATTAAAAAAAAAAAAAATAAATAAAAAAAATCCAGACAAATATTTCATGTTCACAGGATCATTATTATAGTTATTATATTGGATAGACCATAATAACCACAATTACTGAATATTTCTTTTTTGGTTTTTGGGTTAATGGATTCACTAGATTGGTTATTTTGGTTTTTATAAAATAAGAATTTAAATTTAAGCGCATTTTATGTTATAATAGTTTTTTAATTTAAAAAAAAAAAAATATAGTTGACTTATGAAGTTTATATTATTAGTTTGACATATTCATAGTTATTTGAACTGTTTGTATAATGAAAAATTACTGCTAAACCTAACATTGAAACTAAATGGTAAACATTTAAAATAAAAAAAAAAACGAGGAAGAATACAGTTGACTTTGTCAACTCTTAGATACCCGTACGAACCGTTAGTATGTTCACAGCCTGTCACTCTGCTTACAATATTATTTTTTTAATATTTTAGTATTTTAAAATAATTTGGGTGAATTTTATAATTTCTAGAACTATGGGTTGTACATATATTCAAACTATATGTTTATATGTACATTCTTCAAAAGCAGATTCTAACCTTCCACATAACGATTATCAATCCAAAACTTTTTCAAATATTCTATACTACCATTTAATACTAAGCGGTAAATGTATATTAAATTTACTAAGTACAAAACAGTAAATATAATTTTAAATATTATATTATATTATATTTAAATATTCCATTGACAGAATAATTTCTTATAAGTACAATAAAATACATATGTGTATGTAAATACGGCGCTATATAATATACATCTATACTCTTATCATTCATTCACTAGTGACATATACGATATGTAAATAAACATGATATTATATAAGTATGTATGTATATCATTATTATATAAATAAAAATTCTTCAAGCAACTGTTATGTTGTTTATTTAATTACATTTTTTGTACTACGCATTATATCCTCAACAATTTCCAATTATCGAGTAAAACAAAATGGAAAAAATTCGTTAATGAAATTTGTTAGAAAATTTGAAAAAATCAAGTAACACTTTCGTCAATTATAAAGTAACCCTATATTATTAAAAAAAGTTGTTAACAGAAATAAGAGTATGATGTTGAAGCTTTAATTTTTGTGTATTACTTCAAAAAAATTTTAATAGGTGTTCAAGTTACAGGTGTTTAAAAATAGAAAATTTTCAGTTTTTTACCCCTTACAGCTCCTAAACGGGGGGTGATACAAAAAAAATTTCTGAAATGACTCATACTAATTTTCAAAGATCTAACTTCTGTCAAAATTTCAAGTTTCCAACTTTAACCGTTTAGAAGATGGAAGGGTTAAAGAATTTTGCAAAATTTGAGTTTCGCATAACGGTAAATTAAGACACCGTATGCCAAAAATATATATTTATTGTATATATACTTTTAAAGCTAATGAAAGTAGTAATCGTTTGGCGTTTTCAAAATGAAGATATACCTTATAGAACTTGTGCTATAACAATTTAAATATAGAGCTTTTTTGAACCTTTGGGGAGCTGTAGCTCCGTAACGGGTGGGGCTACAAAAAAAAGTTATTAAAAATAAAATTAATATTTTTGTGAGATCTATCAGTAGTTAAAATTTCATAGCTCTATTGCAAAAAAAATGTGGAGATCTAAAAGTTAGGTGTTCGAGAGCTACCCTAAGGCTTGGTCCAAACTCAACCAAAAAAAATAGGGAACCTACAAATTACTCCCAAAATATTTTGTGTAAATTTCAAGATTCTAGCTTTCTTAGTTTTTGAGTTAGCGTGCTGACGGACGGACGGACGGACGGACGGACGGACATGGCTCAAAAGTCTTAGAATTTTTTTCTGATCCGATCCATACCTTTGAAGGTATATCTAGCTCGCTTATTTCGAGGTGTTACAAACGGAGGAGTAATTTTATTATACCCGATCCTATCGTACGGGTATAACAAGTAAAAGTAACAGAAAGTCGATGCACCCGACTTATTTATACCCTACACCCAAAAAATTCAAATTAAATTAAAAATCCATGTTATTTTAGTTTGGTATTTAATATACCTAAGCTAAAAAAATAAATGACAAACTTTGTACAAAATTTCAGATTTTTATCTTTATTAAATTCGAAAATATGCTTGTTTGGTCTTGGGAAGTGTGTGAAGGCACGCGGACCACCACCCCAGTTCATCTCAAATTTTAGAGAATCAACACGATAGAACACTCTTATATCAAATTTCAAGTTTTTATATTTATCATTTTGAACATATGCTTGTTTGGTCTTGGGAGTTGTGTGGCAGATACCCGAACAACTATTCCAATTCATCTGAAATTTTAGGCAAATCAGAGATTCAGGAAACAGCACCCTTGTAACAAATTTGAAG
Organism: Poecilobothrus nobilitatus; assembly: GCA_947095535.1. NCBI lineage: Eukaryota > Metazoa > Arthropoda > Insecta > Diptera > Dolichopodidae > Poecilobothrus > Poecilobothrus nobilitatus. The sequence continues at coordinate 38,665,491 of OX352774.1, read as the reverse complement.
TTTCTATCTTTATTAATTTCGAAGATATGCTCGTTCGGTTTTGGGAGTTGTGTGGGAGGTACCCGAACAACTCCTCCAATTCATCTCAAATTTTGGACAAATCAGGGATTCAGGAAACAACACCCTAGTACCAAATTTGAAGTTTCTATCTTTATTAATTTCGAATATATGCTTGTTCGGTTTTGGGAGTTGTGTGTGAGGTACTCGAAGAACCATTCCAATTTTTTATTTTTTTTTAAATGCATTTCTCTGCCACATAAATGTGGACAGGAAATTGCACAGCCTTTCCTGTACAGCCGTGGCTGTAAGTGTCGTAAGTGGGAATAACTCTTACGACGAGTGTGGTGGATTCAAAACCACACTCCCTCGGTGTTTACAGCGTATTTTATACGCTCTTACCCATTAGGCCATCGAGAGCCCTCCACTTCAATTCATCTCAAATTTTAGGGATATTAGGGATTCAGGAAAACACACCCTCGTACAAAATTTTAAGTTTCTATCTTTATTAATTTGGAAGATATGCGTATTCGGTTTTGGGAGATGTATGGGAGGTACCCGAACCCATGGTCTCATTTCGTCCATTTGCAATCCCCGCCTTACTATAGTCATTGTTAACCTACAGTATAAATTTCATCAAGATAGCATCATTATTTTTTGAGTTATCGTGCGTACGGACGGACGGACAGACGGACATCGCTAAATCGACTCAGGAGGTGATCCTGATTCAGAATATATATACTTGTCCATATATAACTCGCTTGCTTTTCGTGGTTACAAACACCATACCAAAGTTAATATACCCTATACTTTAAGTGTAGGGTATAATAAAAAAATTCAAATTGCTTAAAGAAATTTATAATGAAAAGTTAATGTCAAATCTGCTGCGAGAACAAGTGATAAATTATGGTATGGTAGTTTGAGATTTTCAAACTATACTATGGTAGTTTGAGTATGGTATGGTAGTCATACGCCAAGCTCTAGAATGGAATCCCCAAGGTAGAAGAAATGTGGGAAGGCCAAAAACAACCTGGAGAAGAACTGTGCAAAGAGAACGTGACCTATCTGGTAAAACATGGTCGGAAATATGAAGATTAACGTGAAACAGAGATAATTGGAGAGGCTATGTGGAAGTCCTATGTTCCCTAGGGGAATAATAAGGAAAATAAAAATATATTTTGTTTTTTCCACCTCAAATATGGGATAAAATAAATCGGCTCGAAAGAACATCTAAAAATACCTAACACATACAAAATAATATGCAGTATTAGGAATTAAGGAAGCTAAATACATTCGAAGAATAGTAGAACAAACTAATTAAATTAGGATCTATAATATCTATTAAGTATTAGTAGTATTTATTTTCGAACAAATTGAAAATAATTCAATATTATTCTGTTATTTACTTTTAAAATTAATAATTGGATTAAATAAATTATTAAAATAACATTGTCAAATTGAAATAAACTTCCAAATTATATTATTTATATCCATATTGAATTTTGACAAAAAAAAAAAAAAAAAAATTTTCTAATACCTACACAAAAATTTGTATTTTTCAAACAATATTCAAGTTTCGAAATTATTTAACAAAATAAATAATAATAAAGTGAAATATAAAAAAGAAAATATGATAATATTAAATAAAAAAGTTTCATAATATCAACTCTATACTACGAGTATACTGTTTAGAGAGACAGAGAGAAAATAATATACAAAAAAAAAAAAAAAAGAAATGGAACAAGAAGAAAAAAAAAGTTTTCTTTTTTCTAATATTTCAAAAATAAAATTTTGTTTTCCAGATTTAAAATAATTCAAAAATGAAAATGTTTTAAGAGCTTTAATATTCGTTTTGAAAAGACTGAATTTTTTCTTTTTATATAAATATTTACGTTTAATGCAACTGGATGTGGGGAATATGAAAAGGATTGCAATAATTTACGAATATCTAGTGATCATTACGCTGAAAATATTTTCGTCCTTTATGAAATTTATTTTGACATATATTTATATATAATACCATCTTTTCGGTTATAAACCAAAGATTAGAGGTATTCATTAACAAATCGAACAAGATAATATGGAGTATACAATCGTGGGGAAACTAATCAAAGAACGATGATTTGTTTGTACTAAATATAAAATAACTCATGTAGATGTACAGATTAGATTAATTAAAATGGAATAAACTGAATCGTAAGAAGATGACGTAATTCATGTACCACATAACCGAAAACAAAAGTATTGAAGGAATTGAGGTATATTTCAAGAAAAAATATTTAGATATCTATAGTAAAAATTCATATTTCAACAAGCGAAATTACAAAAATAAACATTGAACATTTTTAACACATTATTATAATCTTACTCTTCTATCGAAAGAAAACTTTACTGCAAGAAAGATATTTGCACCTAGAAGCATAATGCTTTACTGAAGATGAACTGCCTGCAATAAAACTTTAACAAATTTTTAATTCTTTAAAATATACACTGACAGAAATATATATAACATTAAGTAGAGACAAAATCCAAAATATACACTAATATGGAAAGTGCAATAGATTTACAACAAAAGGTTTCTGTGTTACTTACATCCCTTTACAAAAAATAATTTAATAATCAAATATAGTCCTTTAATTGTTTTAATGTTTTGATTATTTAATTCCAGTATCTAAAATTATTCACCCGTTACTCTTCATAAATACTATCAATCTATTAAATGATAACAGACGATAATCTGTGCTCAATAATAAAAATTAATTTTTATCCTTAGCAATAAATTGTTTACCATCTTAAAATGAATTTCTTTGTTCATTTTCAATATGAAGAAAGTAGAATATATCTCAAATAAAATTATTTTAAGGACAATATCTTAAGTAAACATTTCAATCATTTGAAAAATTTATAAATAAATTGATTTTAAAATGAAGATAAGATATTTATTTTATAGATTCAAGTAAGATATTATCAAATTAGATTTAAGTTCGTTCTTAAGTTTATGCTTTGAAACGTTTTAAACTTAAGATGTTCATAAAGTGATAAATAAAAAAAAAAAAAAATATTATAAGAACATTTTTTTAACTATTATTATATTATTATCTATGGTATAATAAACTTTAGGAGCTTTTACTCTGTATTTAATATCATAATTAATATTTAAAATCTTTTGTATAATAACTATTAATCTATGAGTTCGCTGTGTATTCGCTAAATTTCGATTGTAATACTTAGAGTAAAGTTTGTAAAAACTTATTTTATTATATTTTATTATCTAAAGATGTCCTTACCACGTAGTGCAAACCAATCAGGGAATAACTGTCACGTATAATATTAAAGCTACAAAAATATTTAAAAAAAAATGGTTAAGATAAGATAATGTATAGAATAATTACACATCATAATTATTATTTTACTCTTATATTATTTAACGCTAAGTTCTTTATATTTAAATTTTATATAATAGTAATTACATTTTGAAGAAAAATTTCAAAAATATTAATGTTTATGATTGTTAAGCAATTTTAATATTATATGTTAGAATTTCATGTTCGAAAATTTTAAAATTTCAAGTTTTTTTTAAAAAATTTCTCTTATATGCTTTGATTTTTGGTTAAACTTTGTAAAAAAAGAAAATAAAACAATAAAAGAAAAAAATAAAATAAATTAAAAAAGAAAAGTCTTAAATGTTATTTTGGCTCAAAAAATTTTTGCAACTTTTTCTGAATATCACGAACAAATAAAACGAAAAAGTTATGTCATGCCAACACATTTTCAATGATAATATTGGATCATCAATGATATAGGAAATGAGTAAATGGTTGGTAAAATTAAAAAAAAAAAAGGAAACAAGGGAGATAAATTATTTGTTTTTGTTTTTCTTTATTTTTATTTTTCATTTACAACTTTTTTCAAAAATTTTTCTAATATGTGCATATTCATGTATTCGATGTGTATTTTACATATATACCAATATATACAGAAATATATATACATTTGCGCACGTACAAATTTATTAGCAGACAATCGTTGAAATTTGTTTAGAACTAAAAAAAAAAAACTGTTTATCTTAAGTTTTTTTTTTTTAATTTGATTTTGCTTATCCGTATTAAAATAATAAGAAAAGTATTGAAATCGGTATAATTCGAAATTTAATGAATTTCAACATTTTAGACTTCCTTAAATATGATTATACTATTTTTAAAAATATACTAGTAGATTGTGAGAATCCTTTGTGCATTTTCATTTTTCCATAGTAAATTTTTGTAAACAGGATAAATCAGACCCTGTTCAATGTGAGTTAATTTTCGAATTTTGGAAATTTGGAATTCTTATTTTAGATCAAAAAATTCATTTATTGTGTTTATATTACTTTAACATATAATAAACTGTAATAGAGGTTTTCCGTACCAAATAAAAAAAACAAACAAAAAATGTTAGTTATACTATTTAAAAAAATTATTTCTGACTAATGATGTAGTGGTTTAGTTTTATATTGGTCTTTCAATCAAATGGTCATATGTGTGATTTATATTGAATATAGTTTATATCGTAATATAAAATTAATAAAATATAATTAATTCTTGTATCTTGTAATATATGGGGTACACAAATGTAATAAGTATATTTGTGTTTTATAATTTTAAAAGTACTTTAGCTAAAGCCGAATACGCCTCAGTGAAAATAATGATTGAAAAGAAACTAAAGTTTAATTAAATAAGCAACCAATGTTGCTCATAAAATTGGAAAGGAAAAAAAGTATCACAACCACAGAATATCATATGTTGTGGTTGTGATACGAAAAATACAAGAAAAACAATTGGAGCTCACTTCAGATTTTTGATTTTTAAATTTGTCTATTTTAAATAAATTATGAAAATGTTGAAGAGAGAGAAAAACATGATTTTAAAATTATAAATTAAAAAAAAAAAGAATTCAATAAAAGTTTTGATGGTTAGACGTAAGTTAGAATAAAAGTAAGATGGTTTTTAATTATGTTGATGGCAGATAAGAAATAAATAAAAACGAGGAAGAATATAGTTGCCTTTGTCAACTCTTAGATACCCGTACGAACCGTTAGTATGTTCACAGCCTGACACTCTGCTCACAATATTATTTTTTTAATATTTTAGTATTTTAAAATAATTAGGGTGAATTTTATAATTTCTAGAACTATGGGTTGTACATATATTCAAACTATATGTTTATATGTACATTCTTCAAAAGCAGATTCTAACCTTTCACATAACGATTATCAATCCAAAACTTTTTCAAATATTCTATAGTACCATTTAATACTAAGCGGTAAATGTATATTAAATTTACTTAGTACAAAATAGTAAATATAATTTTAAATATTATATTATATTATATTTAAATATTCCATTGACAGAATAATTTCTTATAAGTACAATAAAATACATATATGTATGTAAATACGGCGCTATATAATATACATCTATACTCTTATCATTCATTCACTAGTGACATATACGATATGTAAATAAACATGATATTATATAAGTATGTATATATATTAATATCATATAAATAAAAATTCTTCAAGCAACCGTTATGTTGTTTATTTATCTACATTTTTATGTACTACGCATTGTATCCTCAACAATTTCAAATTATCGAGTAAAACAAAATGGAAAAAATACGTTAAAGAAATTTGTTAGAAAATTTGAAAAAATCAAGTAACACTTTCGTCAATTATAAAGTAACCCTATATTATTAAAAAAAGTTGTTAACAGAAATAAAAGTATAATGTTGGAGCTTTAATTTTTGTGCATTACTTCAAAAAAATTTTAATAGGTGTTCAAGTTACAGGTGTTTCAAAATAGGAAATTTTGAGTTTTTGACCCCTTACAGCTCCTAAACGGAGGGTGATACAAAAAAAATTTCTGAAATGACTCATACTTATTTTTAAAGATCTAACTTCTGCCAAAATTTCAAGTTTCCAACTTAAACCGTTTAGAAGATGGAAGGTTTAAAGAATTTTGCAAAATTTGAATTTCACATAACGGTAAATTAAGACACCGTATGCCACAAATATATATTTATTGTATATATACTTTTAAAGCTAATAAAAGTAGTAATCGTTAGGCGTTTTCAAAATGAAGATATACCTTATACAACTTGTGCTATAATAATTTAAATATAGTGCTTTTTTGAACCTTTGGGGAGCTGTAGCTCCATAACGGGTGGGGCTACAAAAAAAAGTTACTAAAATTAAAATTAATATTTTTGTGAGATCTATCAGTAGTTAAAATTTAATAGCTCTATTTCAAAAAAAATGTGGGGATCTAAAAGTTAGGTGTTAGAGAGCTACCCTAAGGCTTGGTCCAAACTCAACCAAAAAAAAATAGGGAAGCTGCAAATTACTCCCAAAATATTTTGTGTAAATTTCAAGATTCTAGCTTTCTTAGTTTTTGAGTTAGCGCGCTGACGGACGGACGGACGGACATGGCTCAAAAGTCTTAGAATTTTTTTCTGATCCGATCCATACCTTTGAAGGTATATCTAGCTCGCTTATTTCGAGGTGTTACAAACGGAGGAGTAATTTTATTATACCCGATCCTATCGTACGGGTATAATAATAATAATAATTTAAAAAACAAAATATTACAAAATGGCAACAATTGTTAATGTTCTGGCAAGTGAATGTTGAATGTTTTTCAAATTCTTAAGATAATTAATTTATTGAAAGTAATACAATTAGCCAACTATTATATACTGAATTAAAAAACATATAAATAATATGTATATCATATTATGTATATCATTTTCATACGTATTAAAAATGTTGCTTCAACTAAAATTGGATTGCAAATTGCAATATTTATAATAGTAATAGCAATAGTAAATTGCTGGAATAAACAAGAAACACGAACCCTAAATTTCCCAGATTTCCGTTAACCTTATTCCAGCAATTTACTGTTATATTATAACATTCAAAAATGCTCAAGTTTTGTATTCAATTTTATTCTCAACTTTTTAGTGTTGAATTTGGTTTTGATAAAAGCATATTTTAAAAAAAATTTTTTTACATATTTTATTTAGTAACAAATTAATTTCTTTATTAAAAACGAGGAAGGGTGTAATAGAGTAGACAACTCGGGTATCCCAGAGTATGAACGTAATATATCCTATTTCTATAAAACTTGATCATCTTTTCAACACATTCAGATGTTTTAGTGCCGACGTTTACTACTGAGATATATTTATGTAAATTGTGGAGTTGTAAGACAGCTACCCGAATCTATTGCGCCTGGCTTCATTAAGTTCCAAGAAATGCAAGAAGCCAGAACCGGCTGCTTTAGACCAATCAAATTTTGCAAAACTTTTTGCCATGTAACTCGACATTTTTTCACTAAATTTCAGATCGCTAGCTTCAATAGACGCTGAGTTATTTTCATTTAAAAAGAGAAGTTGTATGGCAGCTATCCAAAGTTGTTAATACGAGGTATTTTTTAATAAGAAAAATGAAATTTGATTTTGAAAATCTTTAAAGTCAATTTTAAACCATTTAGAAGCGTGTTTTCGGGATTGTAACCGAATTTTTGTATCAAAATATTTCTTTCACGAAAATTCAATATTTGTATAAAAAATATTAAAATTTAGTAACTAATTGGTTTCTTTATTAAAAACAACAATTTTACATACAAAAACCACATTTTTGGACAATACAAGGTATTTTTTAATAAGAAAAATAAAATTTGATTTTGAAAATCCTTAAAGTCAATTTTAACCCATTTAGAAGCGTGTTTTCGGGATTGTAATCGAATTTTTGTATTAAAATATTTCTTTCACGAAAATTCAATATTTGTATGAAAAATAGTAAAATTTAGTAACTAGTTAGTTATTCCTCATTAAAAACAACAATTTTACATACAAAAACCACATTTTTGGACAATACGAGGTATTTTTTAATAAGAAAAATAAAATTTGATTTCGAAAATCTTTAGGGTCAATTTTAACCCATTTAGAAGTGTATTTTCGGGTTTTTAATCGAATTTTTCTAACAAAATATTTCTTTCACGAAAATTCAATATTTGTATGAAAAATAGTAAAATTTAGTAACTAGTTAGTTATTCCTCATTAAAAACAACAATTTTACATACAAAAACCACATTTTTGGACAATACTTGGTATTTTTTAATGAGAAAAATAAAATTTGATTTTGAAAATCCTTAAAGTCAATTTTAACCTATTTAGAAGCGTATTTTCGGGTTTTTAATCGAATTTTTGTATTAAAATATTTCTTTCACGAAAATTCAATATTTGTATGAAAAATATTAAAATTTAGTAACTATTTAGTTTCTTTATTGAAAACAACAATTTTACATACAAAACCCACATTTTTGGATAATACGAGGTATTTTTTAATAAGAAAAATAAATTTAATTTTGAAAATCTTTAAAGTCAATTTTAACTGATCTAGAAGCGTATTTTCGGGTTTTTAATCGAATTTTTGTATCAAAATATTTCTTTCACAAAAATTCAATATTTGTATGAAAAATATTAAAATTTAGTAACTAGTTAGTTATTCCTCATTAAAAACAACAATTTTACATACAAAAACCACATTTTTGGACAATACAAGGTATTTTTTAATAAGAAAAATAAAATTTGATTTTGAAAATCTTTAGGGTCAATTTTAACCCATTTAGAAGCCTATTTTCGGGTTTTTAATCGAATTTTTCTAACAAAATATTTCTTTCACGAAAATTCAATATTTGTATGAAAAATAGTAAAATTTAGTAACTAGTTAGTTATTCCTCATTAAAAACAACAATTTTACATACAAAACCACATTTTTGGACAATACTTGGTATTTTTTAATGAGAAAAATAAAATTTGATTTTGAAAATCCTTAAAGTCAATTTTAACCTATTTAGAAGTGTATTTTCGGGTTTTTAATCGAATTTTTCTAACAAAATATTTCTTTCACGAAAATTCAATATTTGTATGAAAAATAGTAAAATTTAGTAACTAGTTAGTTATTCCTCATTAAAAACAACAATTTTACATACAAAAACCACATTTTTGGACAATACGAGGTATTTTTTAATAAGAAAAATAAAATTTGATTTTGAAAATCTTTAGGGTCAATTTTAACCCATTTAGAAGCCTATTTTCGGGTTTTTAATCGAATTTTTGTAACAAAATATTTCTTTCACGAAAATTCAATATTTGTATGAAAAATATTAAAATTTAGTAACCAATTAGTTTCTTTATTAAAAACAACAATTTTACATACAAAAACCACATTTTTGGACAATACCAGGTATTTTTTAATAAGAAAAATAAAATTTGATTTCGAAAATCTTTAGGGTCAATTTTAACCCATTTAGAAGTGTATTTTCGGGTTTTTAATCGAATTTTTCTAACAAAATATTTCTTTCACGAAAATTCAATATTTGTATGAAAAATAGTAAAATTTAGTAACTAGTTAGTTATTCCTCATTAAAAACAACAATTTTACATACAAAAACCACATTTTTGGACAATACTTGGTATTTTTTAATGAGAAAAATAAAATTTGATTTTGAAAATCCTTAAAGTCAATTTTAACCTATTTAGAAGCCTATTTTCGGGTTTTTAATCGAATTTTTGTATCAAAATATTTCTTTCACGAAAATTCAATATTTGTATGAAAAATAGTAAAATTTAGTAACTAGTTAGTTATTCCTCATTAAAAACAACAATTTTACATACAAAAACCACATTTTTGGACAATACGAGGTATTTTTATACCCGTATGAACTATGTTCAAGGGTATAATAAATTTGCCATTACGTTTGTGACACCTTAAAGGAGTCGAGCTAGATATAGTGTCAAAGGTATGGATCGGCTCAGAATCGAATTCTGAGTCGATTAAGCCATGTACGTCCGTCCGTCCGTCCGTCCGTCCGTCCGTCCGTCCGTCCGTCCGTCCGCACGATAACTCAAAAAATAAAGGAGCTAGGGGGTTGAAATTTTTTTTACGTCACTTTTGCAAAATTGTTAGTTTTGCTATTTAAATCCAACATTTTCGGTCGGCGGGTTCGAGTAGCTGCCATACAACTTCTATCTTTATATAGAAATAACTCAGTATCTATTCAAGCTAGGTTTCTGAAATTTTGCAAATGATGATCAAGTTTTATGGCAACAACTTCTGTAAAATTTGGTTGTGCTGGTGCAGCGGGTTCGGGTAGCTGCCATACAACTTCTCCGTTTAAATGAGAATAACTCAGTGTTTATTGAAGCTAGGAATCTGAAATTTAGTAAAGAGGTGTCGAGTTACATGCCAACAACTTTTGTAAAATTTGGTTGGTCTAGAGCAGCCGGTTCAGACTTCTTGCACCTCTTGGAACCTAATGAAGCTAGGCGTCTGAAATTTTGCAAATGATGATCAAGTTTTATGGCAACAACTTTTGTAAAATTTGGTTGTGGTGGTGCGGCGGGTTCGGGTAGCTGCCATACAACTTATCCGGTTAAATGAGAATAACTCAGTGTTTATTGAAGCTAGGAATCTGAAATTTAGTAAAGAAGTGTCGAGTTATATGCCAACAACTTTTGTAAAATTTGTTTGGTCTAGAGGCGCCGGTTCAGACTTCTTGCACCTCTTGGAACCTAATGAAGCTAGGCGTCTGAAATTTTGCAAATGATGATCAAGTTTTATGGCAACAACTTCTACAAAATTTGGTTGTGGTGGTGCGACGGGTTCGGGTAGCTGCCATACAAAATCTCTTTTTAAATTAAAAGAACTCAGTGTCCGTCCGCACGATAACTCAAAAAATAGAGGAGCTAGGAGGCTGAAAATTTTTTTACGTCACTTTTGTAAAATTGTTAGTTTTGCTATTTAACTCCAGCATTTTCTGTCCCCGGGTTCGGGTAGCTGCCATACAACTTCTTTCTTTAAATAGAAATAACCCAGTGTCTGTTCAATCTAGGTATCTGAAATTTTGCGAATGATGATCAAGTTTTATGGCAACAACTTCTACAAAATTTGGTTGTGCTGGTGCGACGGGTTCGGGTAGCTGCCATACAAAATCTATTTTTAAATGAAAAGAACTCAGTGTCCGTCCGCACGATAACTCAAAAAATAAAGGAGCTAGGAGGCTGAAATTTTTTTTACGTCACTCTTGCAAAATTGTTAGTTTTGCTATTTAACTCCAGCATTTTCGGCCGCCGGGTTCGAGTAGCTGCCATACAACTTCTTTCTTTAAATAGAAATAACCCAGTGTCTGTTCAATCTAGGTATCTGAAATTTTGCAAATGATGATCAAGTTTTATGGCAACAACTTCTACAAAATTTGGTTGTGCTGGTGCGACGGGTTCGGGTAGCTGCCATACAAAATCTCTTTTTAAATGAAAAGAACTCAGTGTCCGTCCGCACGATAACTCAAAAAATAAAGGAGCTAGGAGGCTGAAATTTTTTTTACGTCACTCTTGCAAAATTGTTAGTTTTCCTATTTAACTCTAGCATTTTCGGCCGCCGGGTTCGAGTAGCTGCCATACAACTTCTTTCTTTAAATAGAAATAACCCAGTGTCTGTTCAATCTAGGTATCTGAAATTTTGCGAATGATGATCAAGTTTTATGGCAACAACTTCTGCAAAATTTGGTTGTGGTGGTGTGACGGGTTCGGGTAGCTGCCATACAAAATCTCTTTTTAAATGAAAGAACTCAGTGTCCGTCCGCACGATAACTCAAAAAATAAAGGAGTTAGAAGGCTGCAATTTTTTTTACATCACTTTTACAAAATTGTTAGTTTTGCTATTTAACTCCAGCATTTTCGGCCGCCGGGTTCGAGTAGCTGCCATACAACTTCTTTCTTTAAATAGAAATAACCCAGTGTCTGTTCAATCTAGGTATCTGAAATTTTGCAAATGATGATCAAGTTTTATGGCAACAACTTCTACAAAATTTGGTTGTGCTGGTGCGACGGGTTCGGGTAGCTGCCATACAAAATCTCTTTTTAAATGAAAAGAACTCAGTGTCCGTCCGCACGATAACTCAAAAAATAAAGGAGCTAGGAGGCTGAAATTTTTTTTACGTCACTCTTGCAAAATTGTTAGTTTTGCTATTTAACTCCAGCATTTTCGGCCGCCGGGTTCGAGTAGCTGCCATACAACTTCTTTCTTTAAATGGAAATAACCCAGTGTCTATTCAATCTAGGTATCTGAAATTTTGCAAATGATGATCGAGTTTTAATGCAACAACTTCTGTAAAATTTTAGTGTGATGATATGACAGGTTCGGATAGTTGCCATACAACTTCTCTTTTTAAATGAAAATAACTCAGTGTCTATTGAAGCTAGGTATCTGAAATTTAGTGAAAAAGTGTCGAGTTGCATGCCAAAAACTTTTGTAAAATTTGAATGGTCTAAAGCAGCCGGTTCAGGCTTTTTGCATTTCTTGGAACTTAATGAAGCTAGGCGCAATAGATTCGGGTAGCTATCATACAACTCCACAATTTACATAAATATATCTCTGTAGTTCGGTACTAAAACTCTGAATGTTTTTAAAAGATGATCAAGTTTTATAGAAACAGGATATATTACGTTCATACGGGTATCCCAGAGTTGACACAGTCTACTCTACTGCACTCTTCCTCGTTTAATAAGAAAAATAAAATTTGATTTTGAAAATCTTTAGGGTCAATTTTAACCCATTTAGAAGCCTATTTTCGGGTTTTTAATCGAATTTTTGTATCAAAATATTTCTTTCACGAAAATTCAATATTTGTATGAAAAATATTAAAATTTAGTAACCAATTAGTTTCTTTATTAAAAACAACAATTTTACATACAAAAACCACATTTTTGGACAATACAAGGTATTTTTTAATAAGAAAAATAAAATTTGATTTTGAAAATCCTTAAAGTCAAATTTAACCCATTTAGAAGCGTGTTTTCGGGATTGTAATCGAATTTTTGTATCAAAATATTTCTTTCACGAAAATTCAATATTTGTATGAAAAATATTAAAATTTAGTAACTAATTGGTTTCTTTATTAAAAACAACAATTTTACATACAAAAACCACATTTTTGAACAATACAAGGTATTTTTTAATAAGAAAAATAAAATTTGATTTTGAAAATCTTTAGGGTCAATTTTAACCCATTTAGAAGCCTATTTTCGGGTTTTTAATCGAATTTTTCTAACAAAATATTTCTTTCACGAAAATTCAATATTTGTATGAAAAATAGTAAAATTTAGTAACTAGTTAGTTATTCCTCATTAAAAACAACAATTTTACATACAAAAACCACATTTTTGGACAATACGAGGTATTTTTTAATAAGAAAAATAAAATTTGATTTTGAAAATCTTTAGGGTCAATTTTAACCCATTTAGAAGCCTATTTTCGGGTTTTTAATCGAATTTTTGTATCAAAATATTTCTTTCACGAAAATTCAATATTTGTATGAAAAATATTAAAATTTAGTAACTAATTGGTTTCTTTATTAAAAACAACAATTTTACATACAAAAACCACATTTTTGGACAATACAAGGTATTTTTTAATAAGAAAAATAAAATTTGATTTTGAAAATCCTTAATGTCAATTTTAACCCATTTAGAAGCGTATTTTCGGGTTTTTAATCGAATTTTTGTAACAAAATATTTCTTTCACGACAATTCAATATTTGTATGAAAAATATTAAAATTTAATAACTATTTAGTTTCTTTATTAAAAACAACAATTTTACATACAAAACCCACATTTTTGGGCAATACAATGTATTTTTTAATAAGAAAAATGAAATTTGATTTTGAAAATCTTTAAAGTCGATTTTAACCCATTTGGAAGAGTGTTTTCGGGATTGTAATCGAATTTTTGTATCAAAATATTTCTTTCACGAAAATTCAATATTTGTATGAAAAATATTAAAATTTAGTAACTAGTTAGTTATTCCTCATTAAAAACAACAATTTTACATACAAAAACCACATTTTTGGACAATACGAGGTATTTTTTAATAAGAAAAATAAAATTTGATTTTGAAAATCTTTAGGGTCAATTTTAACCCATTTAGAAGCTTATTTTCGGGTTTTTAATCGAATTTTTGTATCAAAATATTTCTTTCACGAAAATTCAATATTTGTATGAAAAATATTAAAATTTAGTAACTAGTTAGTTATTCCTCATTAAAAACAACAATTTTACATACAAAAACCACATTTTTGGACAATACGAGGTATTTTTTAATAAGAAAAATAAAATTTGATTTTGAATATCTTTAGGGTCAATTTTAACCCATTTAGAAGCCTATTTTCGGGTTTTTAATCGAATTTTTGTATCAAAATATTTCTTTCACGAAAATTCAATATTTGTATGAAAAATATTAAAATTTAGTAACTATTTAGTTTCTTTATTAAAAACAACAATTTTACATACAAAAACCACATCTTTGGACAATACAAGGTATTTTTTAAAAAGAAAAATGAAATTTGATTTTGAAAATCTTTAAAGTCAATTTTAACCCATTTAGAAGCGTGTTTTCGGGATTGTAATCGAATTTTTGTATCAAAATATTTCTTTCACGAAAATTCAATATTTGTATGAAAAATATTAAAATTTAGTAACTAGTTAGTTATTCCTCATTAAAAACAACATATTTACATACAAAATCCACATTTTTGGACAATACGAGGTATTTTTTAATAAGAAAAATAAAATTTGATTTTGATAATCTTTAGGGTCAATTTTAACCCATTTAGAAGCCTATCTTCGGGTTTTTAATCGAATTTTTGTATCAAAATATTTCTTTCACGAAAATTCAATATTTGTATGAAAAATATTAAAATTTAGTAACTAATTGGTTTCTTTATTAAAAACAACAATTTTACATACAAAAACCACATTTTTGGACAATACAAGGTATTTTTTAATAAGAAAAATAAAATTTGATTTTGAAAATCCTTAAAATCAATTTTAACCCATTTAGAAGCGTGTTTTCGGGATTGTAATCGAATTTTTGTATCAAAATATTTCTTTCAAGAAAATTCAATATTTGTATGAAAAATATTAAAATTTTGTAACTAGTTAGTTATTCCTCATTAAAAACAACAATTTTACATATAAAAACCACATTTTTGGACAATACTTGGTATTTTTTAATGAGAAAAATAAAATTTGATTTTGAAAATCCTTAAAGTCAATTTTAACCTATTTAGAAGCGCATTTTCGGGTTTTTAATCGAATTTTTGTAACAAAATATTTCTTTCACTAAAATTCAATATTTGTATGAAAAATATTAAAATTTAATAACTATTTAGTTTCTTTATTAAAAACAACAATTTTACACACAAAACCCACATTTTTGGATAATACAAGGTATTTTTTAATAAGAAAAATAAAATTTAATTTTCAAAATCTTTAGGGTCAATTTTAACCCATTTAGAAGCGTATTCTCGGGTTTTTAATCGAATTTTTGTAACAAAATATTTCTTTCACGAAAATTCAATATTTGTATGAAAAATTTTAAAATTTAGTAACTAATTGGTTTCTTTATTAAAAACAACAATTTTACATACAAAAACCACATTTTTGGACAATACAAGGTATTTTTTAATAAGAAAAATAAAATTTGATTTTGAAAATCCTTAAAATCAATTTTAACCCATTTAGAAGCGTGTTTTCGGGATTGTAATCGAATTTTTGTATCAAAATATTTCTTTCAAGAAAATTCAATATTTGTATGAAAAATATTAAAATTTTGTAACTAGTTAGTTATTCCTCATTAAAAACAACAATTTTACATACAAAAACCACATTTTTGGACAATACGAGGTATTTTTTAATAAGAAAAATAAAATTTGATTTTGAAAATCTTTAGGGTCAATTTTAACCCATTTAGAAGCCTATTTTCGGGTTTTTAATCGAATTTTTGTATCAAAATATTTCTTTCACGAAAATTCAATATTTGTATGAAAAATATTAAAATTTAGTAACTAATTGGTTTCTTTATTAAAAACAACAATTTTACATACAAAAACCACATTTTTGGACAATACAAGGTATTTTTTAATAAGAAAAATAAAATTTGATTTTGAAAATCCTTAATGTCAATTTTAACCCATTTAGAAGCGTATTTTCGGGTTTTTAATCGAATTTTTGTAACAAAATATTTCTTTCACGACAATTCAATATTTGTATGAAAAATATTAAAATTTAATAACTATTTAGTTTCTTTATTAAAAACAACAATTTTACATACAAAACCCACATTTTTGGGCAATACAATGTATTTTTTAATAAGAAAAATGAAATTTGATTTTGAAAATCTTTAAAGTCGATTTTAACCCATTTGGAAGAGTGTTTTCGGGATTGTAATCGAATTTTTGTATCAAAATATTTCTTTCACGAAAATTCAATATTTGTATGAAAAATATTAAAATTTAGTAACTAGTTAGTTATTCCTCATTAAAAACAACAATTTTACATACAAAAACCACATTTTTGGACAATACGAGGTATTTTTTAATAAGAAAAATAAAATTTGATTTTGAAAATCTTTAGGGTCAATTTTAACCCATTTAGAAGCTTATTTTCGGGTTTTTAATCGAATTTTTGTATCAAAATATTTCTTTCACGAAAATTCAATATTTGTATGAAAAATATTAAAATTTAGTAACTAGTTAGTTATTCCTCATTAAAAACAACAATTTTACATACAAAAACCACATTTTTGGACAATACGAGGTATTTTTTAATAAGAAAAATAAAATTTGATTTTGAATATCTTTAGGGTCAATTTTAACCCATTTAGAAGCCTATTTTCGGGTTTTTAATCGAATTTTTGTATCAAAATATTTCTTTCACGAAAATTCAATATTTGTATGAAAAATATTAAAATTTAGTAACTATTTAGTTTCTTTATTAAAAACAACAATTTTACATACAAAAACCACATCTTTGGACAATACAAGGTATTTTTTAAAAAGAAAAATGAAATTTGATTTTGAAAATCTTTAAAGTCAATTTTAACCCATTTAGAAGCGTGTTTTCGGGATTGTAATCGAATTTTTGTATCAAAATATTTCTTTCACGAAAATTCAATATTTGTATGAAAAATATTAAAATTTAGTAACTAGTTAGTTATTCCTCATTAAAAACAACATATTTACATACAAAATCCACATTTTTGGACAATACGAGGTATTTTTTAATAAGAAAAATAAAATTTGATTTTGATAATCTTTAGGGTCAATTTTAACCCATTTAGAAGCCTATCTTCGGGTTTTTAATCGAATTTTTGTATCAAAATATTTCTTTCACGAAAATTCAATATTTGTATGAAAAATATTAAAATTTAGTAACTAATTGGTTTCTTTATTAAAAACAACAATTTTACATACAAAAACCACATTTTTGGACAATACAAGGTATTTTTTAATAAGAAAAATAAAATTTGATTTTGAAAATCCTTAAAATCAATTTTAACCCATTTAGAAGCGTGTTTTCGGGATTGTAATCGAATTTTTGTATCAAAATATTTCTTTCAAGAAAATTCAATATTTGTATGAAAAATATTAAAATTTTGTAACTAGTTAGTTATTCCTCATTAAAAACAACAATTTTACATATAAAAACCACATTTTTGGACAATACTTGGTATTTTTTAATGAGAAAAATAAAATTTGATTTTGAAAATCCTTAAAGTCAATTTTAACCTATTTAGAAGCGCATTTTCGGGTTTTTAATCGAATTTTTGTAACAAAATATTTCTTTCACTAAAATTCAATATTTGTATGAAAAATATTAAAATTTAATAACTATTTAGTTTCTTTATTAAAAACAACAATTTTACACACAAAACCCACATTTTTGGATAATACAAGGTATTTTTTAATAAGAAAAATAAAATTTAATTTTCAAAATCTTTAGGGTCAATTTTAACCCATTTAGAAGCGTATTCTCGGGTTTTTAATCGAATTTTTGTAACAAAATATTTCTTTCACGAAAATTCAATATTTGTATGAAAAATTTTAAAATTTAGTAACTAATTGGTTTCTTTATTAAAAACAACAATTTTACATACAAAAACCACATTTTTGGACAATACAAGGTATTTTTTAATAAGAAAAATAAAATTTGATTTTGAAAATCCTTAAAATCAATTTTAACCCATTTAGAAGCGTGTTTTCGGGATTGTAATCGAATTTTTGTATCAAAATATTTCTTTCAAGAAAATTCAATATTTGTATGAAAAATATTAAAATTTTGTAACTAGTTAGTTATTCCTCATTAAAAACAACAATTTTACATATAAAAACCACATTTTTGGACAATACTTGGTATTTTTTAATGAGAAAAATAAAATTTGATTTTGAAAATCCTTAAAGTCAATTTTAACCTATTTAGAAGCGCATTTTCGGGTTTTTAATCGAATTTTTGTAACAAAATATTTCTTTCACGAAAATTCAATATTTGTATGAATAATTTTAAAATTTAGTAACTAGTTAGTTTCCTTATTAAAAACAACAATTTTACATACAAAAACCACATTTTTGGACAATACGAGGTATTTTTTAATAAGAAAAATAAAATTTGATTTTGAAAATCTTTAAAGTCAACTTTAACCCATTTAGAAGCGTATTTTCGAGTTTTTAATCGAATTTTTGTGTCAAAATATTTCTTTCACGAAAATTCAATATTTGTATGAATAATTTTAGAATTTAGTAACTAATTGGTTTCTTTATTAAAAACAACAATTTTACATACAAAAACCACATTTTTGGACAATACGAGGTATTTTTTAATAAGAAAAATAAAATTTGATTTTGAAAATCTTTAAAGTCAATTTTAACCCATTTAGAAGCCTATTTTCGGGTTTTTAATCGAATTTTTGTGTCAAAATTTTTCTTTCACGAAAATTCAATATTTGTATGAATAATTTTAAAATTTAGTAACTAGTTAGTTTCCTTATTAAAAACAACAATTTTACATACAAAAACCACATTTTTGGACAATACAAGGTATTTTTTAATAAGAAAAACAAAATTTGATTTTGAAAATCTTTAGGGTCAATTTTAACCCATTTAGAAGCGTATTTTCGTGTTTTTAATCGAATTTTTGTGTCAAAATATTTCTTTCACGAAAATTCAATATTTGTATGAATAATTTTAAAATTTAGTAACTAGTTAGTTTCCTTATTAAAAACAACAATTTTACAGACAAAAACCACATTTTTGGACAATACGAGGTATTTTTTAATAAGAAAAATAAAATTTGATTTTGAAAATCTTTAAAGTCAACTTTAACCCATTTAGAAGCGTATTTTCGAGTTTTTAATCGAATTTTTGTGTCAAAATATTTCTTTCACGAAAATTCAATATTTGTATGAATAATTTTAAAATTTAGTAACTAGTTAGTTTCCTTATTAAAAACAACAATTTTACAGACAAAAACCACATTTTTGGACAATACGAGGTATTTTTTAATAAGAAAAATAAAATTTGATTTTGAAAATCTTTAAAGTCAACTTTAACCCATTTAGAAGCGTATTTTCGGGTTTTTAATCGAATTTTTGTGTCAAAATTTTTCTTTCACGAAAATTCAATATTTGTATGAATAATTTTAAAATTTAGTAACTAGTTAGTTTCCTTATTAAAAACAACAATTTTACATATAAAAACCACATTTTTGGACAATACTTGGTATTTTTTAATAAGAAAAACAAAATTTGATTTTGAAAATCTTTAGGGTCAATTTTAACCCATTTAGAAGCGTATTTTCGTGTTTTTAATCGAATTTTTGTGTCAAAATATTTCTTTCACGAAAATTCAATATTTGTATGAATAATTTTAAAATTTAGTAACTAGTTAGTTTCCTTATTAAAAACAACAATTTTACATACAAAAACCACATTTTTGGACAATACAAGGTATTTTTTAATAAGAAAAATAAAATTTGATTTTGAAAATCTTTAAAGTCAATTTTAACCCATTTAGAAGCGTATTTTCGAGTTTTTAATCGAATTTTTGTGTCAAAATATTTCTTTCACGAAAATTCAATATTTGTATGAATAATTTTAAAATTTAGTAACTAGTTAGTTTCCTTATTAAAAACAACAATTTTACAGACAAAAACCACATTTTTGGACAATACGAGGTATTTTTTAATAAGAAAAATAAAATTTGATTTTGAAAATTCCTAATGTAAATTTTAACCCATTTAGAAGCGTGTTTTCGGGATTGTAATCGAATTTTTGTATCAAAATATTTCTTTCACGAAAATTCAATATTTGTATGAAAAATATTAAAATTTTGTAACTAGTTAGTTATTCCTCATTAAAAACAACAATTTTACATATAAAAACCACATTTTTGGACAATACTTGGTATTTTTTAATAAGAAAAACAAAATTTGATTTTGAAAATCTTTAGGGTCAATTTTAACCCATTTAGAAGCGTATTTTCGTGTTTTTAATCGAATTTTTGTGTCAAAATATTTCTTTCACGAAAATTCAATATTTGTATGAATAATTTTAAAATTTAGTAACTAGTTAGTTTCCTTATTAAAAACAACAATTTTACATACAAAAACCACATTTTTGGACAATACAAGGTATTTTTTAATAAGAAAAATAAAATTTGATTTTGAAAATCTTTAAAGTCAATTTTAACCCATTTAGAAGCGTATTTTCGAGTTTTTAATCGAATTTTTGTGTCAAAATATTTCTTTCACGAAAATTCAATATTTGTATGAATAATTTTAAAATTTAGTAACTAGTTAGTTTCCTTATTAAAAACAACAATTTTACAGACAAAAACCACATTTTTGGACAATACGAGGTATTTTTTAATAAGAAAAATAAAATTTGATTTTGAAAATCTTTAAAGTCAACTTTAACCCATTTAGAAGCGTATTTTCGGGTTTTTAATCGAATTTTTGTGTCAAAATTTTTCTTTCACGAAAATTCAATATTTGTATGAATAATTTTAAAATTTAGTAACTAGTTAGTTTCCTTATTAAAAACAACAATTTTACATACAAAAACCACATTTTTGGACAATACAAGGTATTTTTTAATAAGAAAAATAAAATTTGATTTTGAAAATCCTTAATGTCAATTTTAACCCATTTAGAAGTGTATTTTCGGGATTTTAATCGAATTTATGTGTCAAAATATTTCTTTCACGAAAATTCAATATTTGTATGAAAAATTTTAAAATTTAGTAACTAGTTAGTTTCCTTATTAAAAACAACAATTTTACATACAAAAACCACATTTTTGGACAATACAAGGTATTTTTTAATAAGAAAAATAAAATTTGATTTTGAAAATCTTTAAAGTCAATTTTAACCTATTTAGAAGCGTATTTTCGGGTTTTTAATCGAATTTTTGTGTCAAAATATTTCTTTCACGAAAATTCAATATTTGTATGAATAATTTTAAAATTTAGTAACTAATTGGTTTCTTTATTAACAACAACAATTTTACATACAAAAACCACATTTTTGAACAATACGAGGTATTTTTTAATAAGAAAAATAAAATTTGATTTTGAAAATCTTTAGGGTCAATTTTAACCCATTTAGAAGCCTATTTTCGGGTTTTTAATCGAATTTTTGTATCAAAATATTTCTTTCACGAAAATTCAATATTTGTATGAATAATTTTAGAATTTAGTAACTAATTGGTTTCTTTATTAAAAACAACAATTTTACATACAAAAACCACATTTTTGGACACTACGAGGTATTTTTTAATAAGAAAAATAAAATTTGATTTTGAAAATCCTTAAAGTCAATTTTAACCTATTTAGAAGCGCATTTTCGGGTTTTTAATCGAATTTTTGTAACAAAATATTTCTTTCACGAAAATTCAATATTTGTATGAATAATATTAAAATTTAGTAACTAATTGGTTTCTTTATTAAAAACAACAATTTTACATACAAAAACCACATTTTTGGACAATAGAAGGTATTTTTTAATAAGAAAAATAAAATTTGATTTTGAAAATCCTTAAAGTCAATTTTAACCTATTTAGAAGCGCATTTTCGGGTTTTTAATCGAATTTTTGTAACAAAATATTTCTTTCACGAAAATTCAATATTTGTATGAATAATTTTAGAATTTAGTAACTAATTGGTTTCTTTATTAAAAACAACAATTTTACATACAAAAACCACATTTTTGGACACTACGAGGTATTTTTTAATAAGAAAAACAAAATTTGATTTTGAAAATCTTTAGGGTCAATTTTAACCCATTTAGAATCGTATTTTCGTGTTTTTAATCGAATTTTTGTGTCAAAATATTTCTTTCACGAAAATTCAATATTTGTATGAATAATTTTAAAATTTAGTAACTAGTTAGTTTCCTTATTAAAAACAACAATTTTACATACAAAAACCACATTTTTGGACAATACAAGGTATTTTTTAATAAGAAAAATAAAATTTGATTTTGAAAATCTTTAAAGTCAATTTTAACCCATTTAGAAGCGTATTTTCGAGTTTTTAATCGAATTTTTGTGTCAAAATATTTCTTTCACGAAAATTCAATATTTGTATGAATAATTTTAAAATTTAGTAACTAGTTAGTTTCCTTATTAAAAACAACAATTTTACATACAAAAACCACATTTTTGGACAATACAAGGTATTTTTTAATAAGAAAAATAAAATTTGATTTTGAAAATCTTTAAAGTCAATTTTAACCCATTTAGAAGCGTATTTTCGGGTTTTTAATCGAATTTTTGTGTCAAAATTTTTCTTTCACGAAAATTCAATATTTGTATGAATAATTTTAAAATTTAGTAACTAGTTAGTTTCCTTATTAAAAACAACAAATTTACATACAAAAACCACATTTTTGGACAATACAAGGTATTTTTTAGGAAGAAAAATAAAATTTGATTTTGAAAATCTTTAAAGTCAATTTTAACCTATTTAGAAGCGTATTTTCGGGTTTTTAATCGAATTTTTGTATCAAAATATTTCTTTCACGAAAATTCAATATTTGTATGAATAATTTTAAAATTTAGTAACTAGTTAGTTTCCTTATTAAAAACAACAATTTTACATACAAAAACCACATTTTTGGACAATACAAGGTATTTTTTAATAAGAAAAATAAAATTTGATTTTGAAAATCTTTAAAGTCAATTTTAACCCATTTAGAAGCGTATTTTCGGGTTTTTAATCGAATTTTTGTGTCAAAATTTTTCTTTCACGAAAATTCAATATTTGTATGAATAATTTTAAAATTTAGTAACTAGTTAGTTTCCTTATTAAAAACAACAATTTTACATACAAAAACCACATTTTTGGACAATACAAGGTATTTTTTAGGAAGAAAAATAAAATTTGATTTTGAAAATCTTTAAAGTCAATTTTAACCTATTTAGAAGCGTATATTCGGGTTTTTAATCGAATTTTTGTAACAAAATATTTCTTTCACGAAAATTCAATATTTGTATGAAAAATATTAAAATTTAATAACTATTTAGTTTCTTTATTAAAAACAACAATTTTAGATACAAAACCCACATTTTTGGATAATACAAGGTATTTTTTAATAAGAAAAATAAAATTTAATTTTCAAAATCTTTAGGGTCAATTTTAACCCATTTAGAAGCGTATTTTCGGGTTTTTACTCGAATTTTTGTAACAAAATATTTCTTTCACGAAAATTCAATATTTGAATGAAAAATTTTAAAATTTAGTAACTAATTGGTTTCTTTATTAAAAACAACAATTTTACATACAAAAACCACATTTTTGGACAATACAAGGTATTTTTTAATAAGAAAAATAAAATTTGATTTTGAAAATCCTTAAAGTCAATTTTAACCCATTTAGAAGCGTGTTTTCGGGATTGTAATCGAATTTTTGTATCAAAATATTTCTTTCACGAAAATTCAATATTTGTATGAAAAATATTAAAATTTTGTAACTAATTGGTTTCTTTATTAAAAACAACAATTTTACATACAAAAACCACATTTTTGGACACTACGAGGTATTTTTTAATAAGAAAAATAAAATTTGATTTTGAAAATCTTTAGGGTCAATTTTAACCCATTTAGAAGCGTATTTTCGGGTTTTTAATCGAATTTTTGTAACAAAATATTTCTTTCACGAAAATTCAATATCTGTATGAAAAATATTAAAATTTAGTAACTAGTTAGTTATTTCTCATTAAAAATAACAATTTTACATACAAAAACCTCATTTTTGGACACTACGAGGTATTTTCTAATAAGAAAAATAAAATTTGATTTTGAAAATCTTTAGGGTCAATTTTAACTCATTTAGAAGCGTATTTTCGGGTTTTTAGTCGAATTTTTGTAACAAAATATTTCTTTCACGAAAATTCAATATTTGTATGAAAAATATTAAAATGTAATAACTATTTAGTTTCTTTATTAAAAACAACAATTTTACATACAAAACCCACATTTTTGGATAATACAAGGTATTTTTTAATAAGAAAAATAAAATTTAATTTTCAAAATCTTTAGGGTCAATTTTAACCCATTTAGAAGCGTATTTTCGGGTTTTTAATCGAATTTTTGTAACAAAATATTTCTTTCACGAAAATTCAATATTTGTATGAAAAATTTTAAAATTTAGTAACTAATTGGTTTCTTTATTAAAAACAACAATTTTACATACAAAAACCACATTTTTGGACAATACAAGGTATTTTTTAATAAGAAAAATAAAATTTGATTTTGAAAATCCTTAAAGTCAATTTTAACCCATTTAGAAGCGTGTTTTCGGGATTGTAATCGAATTTTTGTATCAAAATATTTCTTTCACGAAAATTCAATATTTGTATGAAAAATATTAAAATTTTGTAACTAGTTAGTTATTCCTCATTAAAAACAACAATTTTACATACAAAAACCACATTTTTGGGCAATACTTGGTATTTTTTAATGAGAAAAATAAAATTTGATTTTGAAAATCCTTTAAGTCAATTTTAACCCTTTTAGAAGCGTATTTTTGGGTTTTTAATCGAATTTTTGTAACAAAATATTTCTTTCACGAAAATTCAATATTTGTATGAATAATTTTAGAATTTGGTAACTAATTGGTTTCTTTATTAAAAACAACAATTTTACATACAAAAACCACATTTTTGGACACTACGAGGTATTTTTTAATAAGAAAATTAAAATTTGATTTTCAAAATCTTTAGGGTCAATTTTAACCCATTTAGAAGCGTATTTTCGGGTTTTTAATCGAATTTTTGTAACAAAATATTTCTTTCACGAAAATTCAATATTTGTATGAAAAATATTAAAATTTAGTAACTAGTTAGTTATTTCTCATTAAAAATAACAATTTTACATACAAAAACCACATTTTTGGACAAAACGAGGTATTTTTTAATAAGAAAAATAAAATTTGATTTTGAAAATCTTTAGGGTCAATTTTAACCCATTTAGAAGCGTATTTTCGGGTTTTTAATCGAATTTTTGTAACAAAATATTTCTTTCACGAAAATTCAATATTTGTATGAAAAATATTAAAATTTAGTAACTAGTTAGTTATTTCTCATTAAAAATAACAATTTTACATACAAAAACCACATTTTTGGACAATACAAGGTATTTTTTAATAAGTAAAATAAAATTTGGTTTTGAAAATCTTTAAAGTCAATTTTAACCCATTAAGAAGCGTTTTTTCGGGTTTTTAATCGAATTTTTGTGTCAAAATATTTCTTTCACGAAAGTTCAATATTTGTATGAATAATTTTAAAATTTAGTAACTAGTTAGTTAATCCTCAGTAAAAACAACAATTTTACATACAAAAACCACATTTTTGGACAATACAAGGTATTTTTTAATAAGAAAAATAAAATTTGATTTTGAAAATCTTTAGGGTCAATTTTAACCCATTTAGAAGCGTATTTTCGTGTTTTTAATCGAATTTTTGTGTCAAAATATTTCTTTCACGAAAATTCAATATTTGTATGAATAATTTTGAAATTTAGTAACTAGTTAGTTTCCTTATTAAAAACAACAATTTTACATACAAAAACCACATTTTTGGACAATACAAGGTATTTTTTAATAAGAAAAATAAAATTTGATTTTGAAAATCTTTAAAGTCAATTTTAACCCATTTAGAAGCGTATTTTCGAGTTTTTAATCGAATTTTTGTGTCAAAATATTTCTTTCACGAAAAGTCAATATTTGTATGAATAATTTTAAAATTTAGTAACTAGTTAGTTTCCTTATTAAAAACAACAATTTTACATACAAAAATCACATTTTTGGACAATACGAGGTATTATTTAATAAGCAAAATAAAATTTGGTTTTGAAAATCTTTCTTTCACGAAAATTCAATATTTGTATGAAAAATATTAAAATTTAGTAACTAGTTAGTTATTTCTCATTAAAAATAACAATTTTACATACAAAAACCACATTTTTGGACAATACGAGGTATTTTTTAATAAGAAAAATAAAATTTGATTTTGAAAATCTTTAGGGTCAATTTTAACCCATTTAGAAGCGTATTTTCGGGTTTTTAATCGAATTTTTGTAACAAAATATTTCTTTCACGAAAATTCAATATTTGTATGAAAAATATTAAAATTTTGTAACTAGTTAGTTATTTCTCATTAAAAATAACAATTTTACATACAAAAACCACATTTTTGGACAATACAAGGTATTTTTTAATAAGCAAAATAAAATTTGGTTTTGAAAATCTTTAAAGTCAATTTTAACCCATTTAGAAGCGTTTTTTCGGGTTTTTAATCGAATTTTTGTGTCAAAATATTTCTTTCACGAAAATTCAATATTTGTATGAATAATTTTGAAATTTAGTAACTAGTTAGTTTCCTTATTAAAAACAACAATTTTACATAATACAAAAACCACATTTTTGGACAATACAAGGTATTTTTTAATAAGAAAAATAAAATTTGATTTTGAAAATCTTTAAAGTCAATTTTAACCCATTTAGAAGCGTATTTTCGAGTTTTTAATCGAATTTTTGTGTCAAAATATTTCTTTCACGAAAAGTCAATATTTGTATGAATAATTTTAAAATTTAGTAACTAGTTAGTTTCCTTATTAAAAACAACAATTTTACATACAAAAATCACATTTTTGGACAATACGAGGTATTATTTAATAACAAAAATAAAATTTGATTTTGAAAATCTTTAGGGTCAATTTTAACCCATTTAGAAGCGTATTTTCGGGTTTTTAATCGAATTTTTGTAACAAAATATTTCTTTCACGAAAATTCAATATTTGTATGAATAATTTTAAAATTTAGTAACTAGTTAGTTAATCCTCAGTAAAAACAACAATTTTACATACAAAAACCACATTTTTGGACAATACAAGGTATTTTTTAATAAGAAAAATAAAATTTGATTTTGAAAATCTTTAGGGTCAATTTTAACCCATTTAGAAGCGTATTTTCGTGTTTTAAATCGAATTTTTGTGTCAAAATATTTCTTTCACTAAAATTCAATATTTGTATGAATAATTTTGAAATTTAGTAACTAGTTAGTTTCCTTATTAAAAACAACAATTTTACATACAAAAATCACATTTTTGGACAATACAAGGTATTTTTTAATAAGAAAAATAAAATTTGATTTTGAAAATCTTTAAAGTCAATTTTAACCCATTTAGAAGCGTATTTTCGGGTTTTTAATCGAATTTTTGTGTCAAAATTTTTCTTTCACGAAAATTCAATATTTGTATGAATAATTTTAAAATTTAGTAACTAATTGGTTTCTTTATTAAAAACAACAATTTTACATACAAAAACCACATTTTTGAACAATACGAGGTATTTTATAATACGAAAAATAAAATTTGATTTTGAAAATCTTTAAAGTCAATTTTAACCCATTTAGAAGCGTATTTTCGAGCTTTTTATCGAATTTTTGTGTCAAAATATTTCTTTCACGAAAATTCAATATGTGTATGAATAATTTTAAAATTTAGTAACTAGTTAGTTTCCTTATTAAAAACAACAATTTTACATACAAAAATAACATTTTTGGACAATACGAGGTATTATTTAATAACAAAAATAAAATTTGATTTTGAAAATCTTTAAAGTCAATTTTAACCCATTTAGAAGCGTATTTTCGGGTTTTTAATCGAATTTTTGTGTCAAAATTTTTCTTTCACGAAAATTCAATATTTGTATGAATAATTTTAAAATTTAGTAACTAGTTAGTTTCCTTATTAAAAACAACAATTTTACATACAAAAACCACATTTTTGGACAATACAAGGTATTTTTTAATAAGAAAAATAAAATTTGATTTTGAAAATTCTTAATGTCAATTTTAACCCATTTAGAAGCGTATTTTCGGGTTTTTAATCGAATTTTTGTGTCAAAATATTTCTTTCACGAAAATTCAATATTTGTATGAATAATTTTAAATTTAGTAACTAGTTAGTTTCCTTATTAAAAACAACAATTTTACATACAAAAACCACATTTTTGGACAATACAAGGTATTTTTTAGGAAGAAAAATAAAATTTGATTTTGAAAATCTCTAAAGTCAATTTTAACCCATTTAGAAGCGTATTTTCGAGTTTTTAATCGAATTTTTGTGTCAAAATATTTCTTTCACGAAAATTCAATATTTGTATGAATAATTTTAAAACTTAGTAACTAGTTAGTTTCCTTATTAAAAACAACAATTTTACATACAAAAATCACATTTTTGGACAATACGAGGTATTTTTTAATACGAAAAATAAAATTTGATTTGAAAATCTTTAAAGTCAATTTTAACCCATTTAGAAGCGTATTTTCGGGTTTTTAATCGAATTTTTGTGTCAAAATTTTTCTTTCACGAAAATTCAATATTTGTATGAATAATTTTAAAATTTAGTAACTAGTTAGTTTACTTATTAAAAACAACAATCTTACATACAAAAACCACATTTTTGGACAATACAAGGTATTTTTTAATAAGAAAAATAAAATTTGATTTTGAAAATTCTTAATGTCAATTTTAACCCATTTAGAAGCGTATTTTCGGGTTTTTAATCGAATTTTTGTGTCAAAATATTTCTTTCACTAAAGTTCAATATTTGTATGAATAATTTTAAAATTTAGTAACTAATTGGTTTCTTTATTAAAAACAACAATTTTACATACAAAAATCACATTTTTGGACAATACGAGGTATTATTTAATAACAAAAATAAAATTTGATTTTGAAAATCTTTAAAGTCAATTTTAACCCATTTAGAAGCGTATTTTCGGGTTTTTAATCGAATTTTTGTGTCAAAATATTTCTTTCACGAAAATTCAATATTTGTATGAATAATTTTAAAATTTAGTAACTAGTTAGTTTCCTTATTAAAAACAACAATTTTACATACAAAAACCACATTTTTGGACAATACAAGGTATTTTTTAATAAGAAAAATAAAATTTGATTTTGAAAATTCTTAATGTCAATTTTAACCCATTTAGAAGCGTATTTTCGGGTTTTTAATCGAATTTTTGTGTCAAAATATTTCTTTCACGAAAATTCAATATTTGTATGAATAATTTTAAAATTTAGTAACTAGTTAGATTCCTTATTAAAAACAACAATTTTACATACAAAAACCACATTTTTGGACAATACAAGGTATTTTTTAGGAAGAAAAATAAAATTTGATTTTGAAAATCTTTAAAGTCAATTTTAACCCATTTAGAAGCGTATTTTCGAGTTTTTAATCGAATTTTTGTGTCAAAATATTTCTTCCACGAAAATTCAATATTTGTATGAATAATTTTAAAACTTAGTAACTAGTAAGTTTCCTTATTAAAAACAACAATTTTACATACAAAAATCACATTTTTGGACAATACGAGGTATTATTTAATAACAAAAATAAAATTTGATTTTGAAAATCTTTAAAGTCAATTTTAACCCATTTAGAAGCGTATTTTCGGGTTTTTAATCGAATTTTTGTGTCAAAATTTTTCTTTCACGAAAATTCAATATTTGTATGAATAATTTTAAAATTTAGTAACTAGTTAGTTTCCTTATTAAAAACAACAATTTTACATACAAAAACCACATTTTTGGACAATACAAGGTATTTTTTAATAAGAAAAATAAAATTTGATTTTGAAAATTCTTAATGTCAATTTTAACCCATTTAGAAGCGTATTTTCGGGTTTTTAATCGAATTTTTGTGTCAAAATATTTCTTTCACTAAAATTCAATATTTGTATGAATAATTTTAAAATTTAGTAACTAATTGGTTTCTTTATTAAAAACAACAATTTTACATACAAAAATCACATTTTTGGACAATACGAGGTATTATTTAATAACAAAAATAAAATTTGATTTTGAAAATCTTTAAAGTCAATTTTAACCCATTTAGAAGCGTATTTTCGGGTTTTTAATCGAATTTTTGTGTCAAAATTTTTCTTTCACGAAAATTCAATATTTGTATGAATAATTTTAAAATTTAGTAACTAGTTAGTTTCCTTATTAAAAACAACAATTTTACATACAAAAACCACATTTTTGGACAATACAAGGTATTTTTTAATAAGAAAAATAAAATTTGATTTTGAAAATTCCTAATGTCAATTTTAACCCATTTAGAAGCGTATTTTCGGGTTTTTAATCGAATTTTTGTGTCAAAATATTTCTTTCACGAAAATTCAATATTTGTATGAATAATTTTAAAATTTAGTAACTAGTTAGTTTCCTTATTAAAAACAACAATTTTACATACAAAAACCACATTTTTGGACACTACGAGGTATTTTTTAATAAGAAAAATAAAATTTGATTTTGAAAATCTTTAGGGTCAATTTTAACCCATTTAGAAGCGTATTTTCGGGTTTTTAATCGAATTTTTGTAACAAAATACTTCTTTCACGAAAATTCAATATTTGTATGAAAAATATTAAAATTTAGTAACTAGTTAGTTATTTCTCATTAAAAATAACAATTTTACATACAAAAACCACATTTTTGGACAATACGAGATATTTTTTAATAAGAAAAATAAAATTTGATTTTGAAAATCTTTAGGGTCAATTTTAACCCATTTAGAAGCGTATTTTCGGGTTTTTAATCGAATTTTTGTAACAAAATATTTCTTTCACGAAAATTCAATATTTGTATGAAAAATATTAAAATTTAGTAACTAGTTAGTTATTTCTCATTAAAAACGAGGAAGAGTGCAGTAGAGTAGACTGTGTCAACTCTGGGATACCCGTATGAACGTAATATATCCTGTTTCTATAAAACTTGATCATCTTTTAAAAACATTCAGAGTTTTAGTACCGAACTACAGAGATATATTTATGTAAATTGTGGAGTTGTATGATAGCTACCCGAATCTATTGCGCCTAGCTTCATTAAGTTCCAAGAAATGCAAAAAGCCTGAACCGGCTGCTTTAGACCATTCAAATTTTACAAAAGTTTTTGGCATGCAACTCGACACTTTTTCACTAAATTTCAGATACCTAGCTTCAATAGACACTGAGTTATTTTCATTTAAAAAGAGAAGTTGTATGGCAACTATCCGAACCTGTCATATCATCACACTAAAATTTTACAGAAGTTGTTGCATTAAAACTCGATCATCATTTGCAAAATTTCAGATACCTAGATTGAATAGACACTGGGTTATTTCCATTTAAAGAAAGAAGTTGTATGGCAGCTACTCGAACCCGGCGGCCGAAAATGCTGGAGTTAAATAGCAAAACTAACAATTTTGCAAGAGTGACGTAAAAAAAATTTCAGCCTCCTAGCTCCTTTATTTTTTGAGTTATCGTGCGGACGGACACTGAGTTCTTTTCATTTAAAAAGAGATTTTGTATGGCAGCTACCCGAACCCGTCGCACCAGCACAACCAAATTTTGTAGAAGTTGTTGCCATAAAACTTGATCATCATTTGCAAAATTTCAGATACCTAGATTGAACAGACACTGGGTTATTTCTATTTAAAGAAAGAAGTTGTATGGCAGCTACTCGAACCCGGCGGCCGAAAATGCTGGAGTTAAATAGCAAAACTAACAATTTTGTAAAAGTGATGTAAAAAAAATTGCAGCCTTCTAACTCCTTTATTTTTTGAGTTATCGTGCGGACGGACACTGAGTTCTTTCATTTAAAAAGAGATTTTGTATGGCAGCTACCCGAACCCGTCACACCACCACAACCAAATTTTGCAGAAGTTGTTGCCATAAAACTTGATCATCATTCGCAAAATTTCAGATACCTAGATTGAACAGACACTGGGTTATTTCTATTTAAAGAAAGAAGTTGTATGGCAGCTACTCGAACCCGGCGGCCGAAAATGCTAGAGTTAAATAGGAAAACTAACAATTTTGCAAGAGTGACGTAAAAAAAATTTCAGCCTCCTAGCTCCTTTATTTTTTGAGTTATCGTGCGGACGGACACTGAGTTCTTTTCATTTAAAAAGAGATTTTGTATGGCAGCTACCCGAACCCGTCGCACCAGCACAACCAAATTTTGTAGAAGTTGTTGCCATAAAACTTGATCATCATTTGCAAAATTTCAGATACCTAGATTGAACAGACACTGGGTTATTTCTATTTAAAGAAAGAAGTTGTATGGCAGCTACTCGAACCCGGCGGCCGAAAATGCTGGAGTTAAATAGCAAAACTAACAATTTTGCAAGAGTGACGTAAAAAAAATTTCAGCCTCCTAGCTCCTTTATTTTTTGAGTTATCGTGCGGACGGACACTGAGTTCTTTTCATTTAAAAATAGATTTTGTATGGCAGCTACCCGAACCCGTCGCACCAGCACAACCAAATTTTGTAGAAGTTGTTGCCATAAAACTTGATCATCATTCGCAAAATTTCAGATACCTAGATTGAACAGACACTGGGTTATTTCTATTTAAAGAAAGAAGTTGTATGGCAGCTACCCGAACCCGGGGACAGAAAATGCTGGAGTTAAATAGCAAAACTAACAATTTTACAAAAGTGACGTAAAAAAATTTTCAGCCTCCTAGCTCCTCTATTTTTTGAGTTATCGTGCGGACGGACACTGAGTTCTTTTCATTTAAAAAGAGATTTTGTATGGCAGCTACCCGAACCCGTCGCACCAGCACAACCAAATTTTGTAGAAGTTGTTGCCATAAAACTTGATCATCATTTGCAAAATTTCAGACGCCTAGCTTCATTAGGTTCCAAGAGGTGCAAGAAGTCTGAACCGGCGCCTCTAGACCAAACAAATTTTACAAAAGTTGTTGGCATATAACTCGACACTTCTTTACTAAATTTCAGATTCCTAGCTTCAATAAACACTGAGTTATTCTCATTTAACCGGATAAGTTGTATGGCAGCTACCCGAACCCGCCGCACCACCACAACCAAATTTTACAAAAGTTGTTGCCATAAAACTTGATCATCATTTGCAAAATTTCAGACGCCTAGCTTCATTAGGTTCCAAGAGGTGCAAGAAGTCTGAACCGGCTGCTCTAGACCAACCAAATTTTACAAAAGTTGTTGGCATGTAACTCGACACCTCTTTACTAAATTTCAGATTCCTAGCTTCAATAAACACTGAGTTATTCTCATTTAAACGGAGAAGTTGTATGGCAGCTACCCGAACCCGCTGCACCAGCACAACCAAATTTTACAGAAGTTGTTGCCATAAAACTTGATCATCATTTGCAAAATTTCAGAAACCTAGCTTGAATAGATACTGAGTTATTTCTATATAAAGATAGAAGTTGTATGGCAGCTACTCGAACCCGCCGACCGAAAATGTTGGATTTAAATAGCAAAACTAACAATTTTGCAAAAGTGACGTAAAAAAAATTTCAACCCCCTAGCTCCTTTATTTTTTGAGTTATCGTGCGGACGGACGGACGGACGGACGGACGGACGTACATGGCTTAATCGACTCAGAATTCGATTCTGAGCCGATCCATACCTTTGACACTATATCTAGCTCGACTCCTTTAAGGTGTCACAAACGTAATGGCAAATTTATTATACCCTTGAACATAGTTCATACGGGTATAATAACAATTTTACATACAAAAACCACATTTTTGGACAATACAAGGTATTTTTTAATAAGAAAAATAAAATTTGATTTTGAAAATCTTTAAAGTCAGTTTTAACCCATTTAGAAGCGTTTTTTCGGGTTTTTAATCGAATTTTTTTGTCAAAATATTTCTTTCACGAAAGTTCAATATTTGTATGAATAATTTTAAAATTTAGTAACTAGTTAGTTAATCCTCAGTAAAAACAGCAATTTTACATACAAAAACCACATTTTTGGACAATACAAGGTATTTTTTAATAAGAAAAATAAAATTTGATTTTGAAAATCTTTAGGGTCAATTTTAACCCATTTAGAAGCGTATTTTCGAGTTTTTAATCGAATTTTTGTGTCAAAATATTTCTTTCACGAAAATTCAATATTTGTATGAATAATTTTAAAATTTAGTAACTAGTTAGTTTCCTTATTAAAAACAACAATTTTACATACAAAAATCACATTTTTGGACAATACGAGGTATTATTTAATAACAAAAATAAAATTTGATTTTGAAAATCTTTAAAGTCAATTTTAACCCATTTAGAAGCGTATTTTCGGGTTTTTAATCGAATTTTTGTGTCAAAATTTTTCTTTCACGAAAATTCAATATTTGTATGAATAATTTTAAAATTTAGTAACTAATTGGTTTCTTTATTAAAAACAACAATTTTACATACAAAAACCACATTTTTGAACAATACGAGGTATTTTTTAATACGAAAAATAAAATTTGATTTTGAAAATCTTTAAAGTCAATTTTAACCCATTTAGAAGCGTATTTTCGAGTTTTTAATCGAATTTTTGTAACAAAATATTTCTTTCACGAAAATTCAATATTTGTATGAATAATTTTAAAATTTAGTAACTAGTTAGTTTCCTTATTAAAAACAACAATTTTACATACAAAAATCACATTTTTGGACAATACGAGGTATTATTTAATAACAAAAATAAAATTTGATTTTGAAAATCTTTAAAGTCAATTTTAACCCATTTAGAAGCGTATTTTCGAGTTTTTAATCGAATTTTTGTGTCAAAATATTTCTTTCACGAAAATTCAATATTTGTATGAATAATTTTAAAATTTAGTAACTAGTTAGTTTCCTTATTAAAAACAACAATTTTACATACAAAAATCACATTTTTGGACAATACGAGGTATTATTTAATAACAAAAATAAAATTTGATTTTGAAAATCTTTAAAGTCAATTTTAACCCATTTAGAAGCGTATTTTCGGGTTTTTAATCGAATTTTTGTGTCAAAATATTTCTTTCACGAAAATTCAATATTTGTATGAATAATTTTAAAATTTAGTAACTAGTTAGTTTCCTTATTAAAAACAACAATTTTACATACAAAAACCACATTTTTGGACAATACAAGGTATTTTTTAGGAAGAAAAATAAAATTTGATTTTGAAAATTCTTAATGTCAATTTTAACCCATTTAGAAGCGTATTTTCGGGTTTTTAATCGAATTTTTGTGTCAAAATATTTCTTTCACTAAAATTCAATATTTGTATGAATAATTTTAAAATTTAGTAACTAATTGGTTTCTTTATTAAAAACAACAATTTTACATACAAAAACCACATTTTTGGACACTACGAGGTATTTTTTAATAAGAAAAATAAAATTTGATTTTGAAAATCTTTAGGGTCAATTTTAACCCATTTAGAAGCGTATTTTCGGGTTTTTAATCGAATTTTTGTAACAAAATACTTCTTTCACGAAAATTCAATATTTGTATGAAAAATATTAAAATTTAGTAACTAGTTAGTTATTTCTCATTAAAAATAACAATTTTACATACAAAAACCACATTTTTGGACAATACGAGGTATTATTTAATAACAAAAATAAAATTTGATTTTGAAAATCTTTAAAGTCAATTTTAACCCATTTAGAAGCGTATTTTCGGGTTTTTAATCGAATTTTTGTGTCAAAATTTTTCTTTCACGAAAATTCAATATTTGTATGAATAATTTTAAAATTTAGTAACTAGTTAGTTTCCTTATTAAAAACAACAATTTTACATACAAAAACCACATTTTTGGACAATACAAGGTATTTTTTAATAAGAAAAATAAAATTTGATTTTGAAAATTCTTAATGTCAATTTTAACCCATTTAGAAGCGTATTTTCGGGTTTTTAATCGAATTTTTGTGTCAAAATTTTTCTTTCACGAAAATTCAATATTTGTATGAATAATTTTAAAATTTAGTAACTAGTTAGTTTCCTTATTAAAAACAACAATTTTACATACAAAAACCACATTTTTGGACAATACAAGGTATTTTTTAGGAAGAAAAATAAAATTTGATTTTGAAAATTCTTAATGTCAATTTTAACCCATTTAGAAGCGTATTTTCGGGTTTTTAATCGAATTTTTGTGTCAAAATATTTCTTTCACTAAAATTCAATATTTGTATGAATAATTTTAAAATTTAGTAACTAATTGGTTTCTTTATTAAAAACAACAATTTTACATACAAAAACCACATTTTTGAACAATACGAGGTATTTTTTAATACGAAAAATAAAATTTGATTTTGAAAATCTTTAAAGTCAATTTTAACGCATTTAGAAGCGTATTTTCGAGTTTTTAATCGAATTTTTGTATGTCAAAATATTTCTTTCACGAAAATTCAATATTTGTATGAATAATTTTAAAATTTAGTAACTAGTTAGTTTCCTTATTAAAAACAACAATTTTACATACAAAAATCACATTTTTGGACAATACGAGGTATTATTTAATAACAAAAATAAAATTTGATTTTGAAAATCTTTAAAGTCAATTTTAACCCATTTAGAAGCGTATTTTCGGGTTTTTAATCGAATTTTTGTGTCAAAATTTTTCTTTCACGAAAATTCAATATTTGTATGACTAATTTTAAAATTTAGTAACTAGTTAGTTTCTTTATTAAAAACAACAATTTTACATACAAAAACCACATTTTTGGACAATACAAGGTATTTTTTAATAAGAAAAATAAAATTTGATTTTGAAAATTCTTAATGTCAATTTTAACCCATTTAGAAGCGTATTTTCGGGTTTTTAATCGAATTTTTGTGTCAAAATATTTCTTTCACGAAAATTCAATATTTGTATGAATAATTTTAAAATTTAGTAACTAGTTAGTTTCCTTATTAAAAACAACAATTTTACATACAAAAACCACATTTTTGGACAATACAAGGTATTTTTTAGGAAGAAAAATAAAATTTGATTTTGAAAATCTTTAAAGTCAATTTTAACCCATTTAGAAGCGTATTTTCGGGATTTTAATCGAATTTTTGTGTCAAAATATTTCTTTCACGAAAATTCAATATTTGTATGAATAATTTTAAAATTTAGTAACTAGTTAGTTTCCTTATTAAAAACAACAATTTTACATACAAAAACCACATTTTTGGACAATACAAGGTATTTTTTAATAAGACAAATAAAATTTGATTTTGAAAATCTTTAAAGTCAATTTTAACCTATTTAGAAGCGTATTTTCTGGTTTTTAATCGAATTTTTGTGTCAAAATATTTCTTTCACGAAAATTCAATATTTGTATGAATAATTTTAAAATTTAGTAACTAGTTAGTTTCCTTATTAAAAACAACAATTTTACATATAAAAACCACATTTTTGGACAATACGAGGTATTATTTAATAACAAAAATAAAATCTGATTTTGAAAATCTTTAAAGTCAATTTTAACCCATTTAGAAGCGTATTTTCGGGTTTTTAATCGAATTTTTGTGTCAAAATATTTCTTTCACGAAAATTCAATATTTGTATGAATAATTTTAAAATTTAGTAACTAGTTAGTTTCCTTATTAAAAACAACAATTTTACATATAAAAACCACATTTTTGGACAATACGAGGTATTATTTAATAACAAAAATAAAATCTGATTTTGAAAATCTTTAAAGTCAATTTTAACCTATTTAGAAGCGTATTTTCGGGTTTTTAATCGAATTTTTGTGTCAAAATATTTCTTGCACGAAAATTCAATATTTGTATGAATAATTTTAAAATTTAGTAACTAATTAGTTTCCATATTAAAAAAAACAATTTTACATACAAAAATCACATTTTTGGACAATACGAGGTATTTTTTAATAACAAAAATAAAATTTGATTTTGAAAATCTTTAAAGTCAATTTTAACCCATTTAGAAGCGTATTTTTGTGTTTTTAATCGAATTTTTGTGTCAAAATATTTCTTTCACGAAAATTCAATATTTGTATGAATAATTTTAAAATTTTAGTAACTAGTTAGTTTCCTTATTAAAAACAACAATTTTACATATAAAAACCACATTTTTGGACAATACGAGGTATTTTTTAATACGAAAAATAAAATTTGATTTTGAAAATCTTTAAAGTCAATTTTAACCCATTTAGAAGCGTATTTTCGAGATTTAAATCGAATTTTTGTGTCAAAATATTTCTTTCACGAAAATTCAATATTTGTATGAATAATTTTAAAATTTACTAACTAGTTAGTTTCCTTATTAAAAACAACAATTTTACATATAAAAACCACATTTTTGGACAATACGAGGTATTATTTAATAACAAAAATAAAATTTGATTTTGAAAATCTTTAAAGTCAATTTTAACCTATTTAGAAGCGTATTTTCGGCTTTTTAATCGAATTTTTGTGTCAAAATATTTCTTTCACGAAAATTCAATATTTGTATGAATAATTTTAAAATTTAGTAACTAGTTAGTTTCCTTATTAAAAACAACAATTTTACATATAAAAACCACATTTTTGGACAATACGAGGTATTATTTAATAACAAAAATAAAATTTGATTTTGAAAAATCTTTAAAGTCAATTTTAACCTATTTAGAAGCGTATTTTCGGGTTTTTAATCGAATTTTTGTGTCAAAATATTTCTTTCACGAAAATTCAATATTTGTATGAATAATTTTAAAATTTAGTAACTAGTTAGTTTCCTTATTAAAAACAACAATTTTACATACAAAAATCACATTTTTGGCCAATACGAGGTATTTTTTAATAACAAAAATAAAATTTGATTTTGAAAATCTTTAAAGTCAATTTTAACCCATTTAGAAGCGTATTTTCGGGTTTTTAATCGAATTTTTGTGTCAAAATTTTTCTTTCACGAAAATTCAATATTTGTATGAATAATTTTAAAATTTAGTAACTAGTTAGTTTCCTTATTAAAAACAACAATTTTACATACAAAAACCACATTTTTGGACAATACAAGGTATTTTTTAATAAGAAAAATAAAATTTGATTTTGAAAATTCTTAATGTCAATTTTAACCCATTTAGAAGCGTATTTTCGGGTTTTTAATCGAATTTTTGTGTCAAAATATTTCTTTCACTAAAATTCAATATTTGTATGAATAATTTTAAAATTTAGTAACTAATTGGTTTCTTTATTAAAAACAACAATTTTACATACAAAAACCACATTTTTGAACAATACGAGGTATTTTTTAATACGAAAAATAAAATTTGATTTTGAAAATCTTTAAAGTCAATTTTAACCCATTTAGAAGCGTATTTTCGAGTTTTTAATCGAATTTTTGTGTCAAAATATTTCTTTCACGAAAATTCAATATTTGTATGAATAATTTTAAAATTTAGTAACTAGTTAGTTTCCTTATTAAAAACAACAATTTTACATACAAAAATCACATTTTTGGACAATACGAGGTATTATTTAATAACAAAAATAAAATTTGATTTTGAAAATCTTTAAAGTCAATTTTAACCCATTTAGAAGCGTATTTTCGGGTTTTTAATCGAATTTTTGTGTCAAAATTTTTCTTTCACGAAAATTCAATATTTGTATGAATAATTTTAAAATTTAGTAACTAGTTAGTTTCTTTATTAAAAACAACAATTTTACATACAAAAACCACATTTTTGGACAATACAAGGTATTTTTTAATAAGAAAAATAAAATTTGATTTTGAAAATTCTTAATGTCAATTTTAACCCATTTAGAAGCGTATTTTCGGGTTTTTAATCGAATTTTTGTGTCAAAATATTTCTTTCACGAAAATTCAATATTTGTATGAATAATTTTAAAATTTAGTAACTAGTTAGTTTCCTTATTAAAAACAACAATTTTACATACAAAAACCACATTTTTGGACAATACAAGGTATTTTTTAATAAGACAAATAAAATTTGATTTTGAAAATCCTTAAAGTCAATTTCAACCTATTTAGAAGCGTATTTTCGGGTTTTTAATCGAATTTTTGTGTCAAAATATTTCTTTCACGAAAATTCAATATTTGTATGAATAATTTTAAAATTTAGTAACTAGTTAGTTTCCTTATTAAAAACAACAATTTTACATACAAAAATCACATTTTTGGACAATACGAGGTATTTTTTAATAACAAAAATAAAATTTGATTTTGAAAATCTTTAAAGTCAATTTTAACCCATTTAGAAGCGTATTTTCGGGTTTTTAATCGAATTTTTGTGTCAAAATATTTCTTGCACGAAAATTCAATATTTGTATGAATAATTTTAAAATTTAGTAACTAATTAGTTTCCATATTAAAAAAAACAATTTTACATACAAAAATCACATTTTTGGACAATACGAGGTATTTTTTAATAACAAAAATAAAATTTGATTTAGAAAATCTTTAAAGTCAATTTTAACCCATTTAGAAGCGTGTTTTTGTGTTTTTAATCGAATTTTTGTGTCAAAATATTTCTTTCACGAAAATTCAATATTTGTATGAATAATTTTAAAATTTTAGTAACTAGTTAGTTTCCGTATTAAAAACAACAATTTTACATATAAAAACCACATTTTTGGACAATACGAGGTATTATTTAATAACAAAAATGAAATCTGATTTTGAAAATCTTTAAAGTCAATTTTAACCTATTTAGAAGCGTATTTTCGGGTTTTTAATCGAATTTTTGTGTCAAAATATTTCTTTCACGAAAATTCAATATTTGTATGAATAATTTTAAAATTTAGTAACTAGTTAGTTTCCTTATTAAAAACAACAATTTTACATATAAAAACCACATTTTTGGACAATACGAGGTATTATTTAATAACAAAAATAAAATTTGATTTTGAAAAATCTTTAAAGTCAATTTTAACCTATTTAGAAGCGTATTTTCGGGTTTTTAATCGAATTTTTGTGTCAAAATATTTCTTTCACGACAATTCAATATTTGTATGAATAATTTTAAAATTTAGTAACTAGTTAGTTTCCTTATTAAAAACAACAATTTTACATACAAAAATCACATTTTTGGCCAATACGAGGTATTTTTTAATAACAAAAATAAAATTTGATTTTGAAAATCTTTAAAGTCAATTTTAAACCATTTAGAAGCGTATTTTCGAGTTTTTAATCGAATTTTTGTGTCAAAATATTTCTTTCACGAAAATTCAATATTTGTATGAATAATTTTAAAATTTAGTAACAAGTTAGTTTCCTTATTAAAAACAACAATTTTACATATAAAAACCACATTTTTGGACAATACAAGGTATTTTTTAATAAGAAAAATAAAATTTGATTTTGAAAATCTTTAAAGTCAATTTTAACCTATTTAGAAGCGTATTTTCGGGTTTTTAATCGAATTTTTGTGTCAAAATATTTCTTTCACGAAAATTCAATATTTGTATGAATAATTTTAAAAGTTAGTAACTAGTTAGTTTCCTTATTAAAAATAACAATTTTGCATACAAAAATCACATTTTCGGCCAATACGAGGTATTTTTTAATAACAAAAATAAAATTTAATTTTGAAAATCTTTAAAGTCAATTTTAACCCATTTAGAAGCGTATTTTCGGGTTTTTAATCGAATTTTTGTGTCAAAATATTTCTTTCACGAAAATTCAATATTTGTATGAATAATTTTAAAATTTAGTAACTAGTTAGTTTCCTTATTAAAAACAACAATTTTACATATAAAAACCATATTTTTGGACAATACGAGGTATTATTTAATAACAAAAATAAAATTTGATTTTGAAAATCTTTAAAGTCAATTGTAACCTATTTAGAAGCGTATTTTCGGGTTTTTAATCGAATTTTTGTGTCAAAATATTTCTTTCACGAAAATTCAATATTTGTATGAATAATTTTAAAATTTAGTAACTAGTTAGTTTCCTTATTAAAAACAACAATTTTACATATAAAAACCACATTTTTGGACAATACGAGGTATTATTTAATAACAAAAATAAAATCTGATTTTGAAAATCTTTAAAGTCAATTTTAACCTATTTAGAAGCGTATTTTCGGGTTTTTAATAGACTTTTTGTGTCAAAATATTTCTTTCACGAAAATTCAATTTAGTAACTAGTTAGTTTCCTTATTAAAAACAACAATTTTACATACAAAAATCACATTTTTGGCCAATACGAGGTATTTTTTAATAACAAAAATAAAATTTGATTTTGAAAATCTTTAAAGTCAATTTTAACCCATATAGAAGCGTATTTTCGGGTTTTTAATCGAATTTTTGTGTCAAAATATTTCTTTCACGAAAATTCAATATTTGTATGAATAATTTTAAAATTTAGTAACTAATTGGTTTCTTTATTAAAAACAACAATTTTACATACAAAAACCACATTTTTGGACAATACGAGGTATTATTTAATAACAAAAATAAAATCTGATTTTGAAAATCTTTAAAGTCAATTTTAACCTATTTAGAAGCGTATTTCCGGGTTTTTAATAGACTTTTTGTGTCAAAATATTTCTTTCACGAAAATTCAATTTAGTAACTAGTTAGTTTCCTTATTAAAAACAACAATTTTACATACAAAAATCACATTTTTGGCCAATACGAGGTATTTTTTAATAACAAAAATAAAATTTGATTTTGAAAATCTTTAAAGTCAATTTTAACCCATTTAGAAGCGTATTTTCGGGTTTTTAATAGACTTTTTGTGTCAAAATATTTCTTTCACGAAAATTCAATTTAGTAACTAGTTAGTTTCCTTATTAAAAACAACAATTTTACATACAAAAATCACATTTTTGGCCAATACGAGGTATTTTTTAATAACAAAAATAAAATTTGATTTTGAAAATCTTTAAACTCAATTTTAACCCATTTAGAAGCGTATTTTCGGGTTTTTAATAGACTTTTTGTGTCAAAATATTTCTTTCACGAAAATTCAATTTAGTAACTAGTTAGTTTCCTTATTAAAAACAACAATTTTACATACAAAAACCACATTTTTGGACATTACGAGGTATTTTTTAATAACAAAAATAAAATTTGATTTTGAAAATCTTTAAAGTCAATTTTAACCCATTTAGAAGCGTATTTTCGGGTTTTTAATCGAATTTTTGTGTCAAAATATTTCTTTCACGAAAATTCAATATTTGTATGAATAATTTTAAAATTTAGTAACTAGTTAGTTTCCTTATTAAAAACAACAATTTTACATACAAAAATAACATTTTTGGACAATACGAGGTATTTTTTAATAACAAAAATAAAATTTGATTTTGAAAATCTTTAAAGTCAATTTTAACCCATTTAGAAGCGTATTTTCGGGTTTTCAATCGAATTTTTGTGTCAATATTTCTTTCACGAAAATTCAATATTTGTATGAATAATTTTAAAATTTAGTAACTAGT
This sequence comes from Poecilobothrus nobilitatus, assembly GCA_947095535.1. Taxonomy (NCBI): domain Eukaryota; kingdom Metazoa; phylum Arthropoda; class Insecta; order Diptera; family Dolichopodidae; genus Poecilobothrus; species Poecilobothrus nobilitatus. The sequence continues at coordinate 38,621,861 of OX352774.1, read as the reverse complement.
TAGTTTCCTTATTAAAAACAACAATTTTACATACAAAAATAACATTTTTGGACAATACGAGGTATTTTTTAATAACAAAAATAAAATTTGATTTTGAAAATCTTTAAAGTCAATTTTAACCCATTTAGAAGCGTATTTTCGGGTTTTTAATCGAATTTTTGTGTCAAAATATTTTTTTCACGAAAATTCAATATTTGTATGAATAATTTTAAAATTTAGTAACTAGTTAGTTTCCTTATTAAAAACAACAATTTTACATACAAAAATAACATTTTTGGACAATACGAGGTATTTTTTAATAACAAAAATAAAATTTGATTTTGAAAATCTTTAAAGTCAATTTTAACCCATTTAGAAGCGTATTTTCGGGTCTTTAATCGAATTTTTGTGTCCAAATATTTCTTTCACGAAAATTCAATATTTGTATGAATAATTTTAAAATTTAGTAACTAATTGGTTTCTTTATTAAAAACAACAATGTTACATACAAAAACCACATTTTTGGACAATACGAGGTATTTTTTAATACGAAAAATAAAATTTGATTTTGAAAATCTTTAAAGTCAATTTTAACCCATTTAGAAGCGTATTTTCGAGATTTAAATCGAATTTTTGTGTCAAAATATTTCTTTCACGAAAATTCAATATTTGTATGAATAATTTTAAAATTTAGTAACTAGTTAGTTTCCTTATTAAAAACAACAATTTTACATACAAAAATCACATTTTTGGACAATACGAGGTATTTTTTAATACGAAAAATAAAATTTGATTTTGAAAATCTTTAAAGTCAATTTTAACCCATTTAGAAGCGTATTTTCGAGATTTAAATCGAATTTTTGTGTCAAAATATTTCTTTCACGAAAATTCAATATTTGTATGAATAATTTTAAAATTTAGTAACTAGTTAGTTTCCTTATTAAAAACAACAATTTTACATACAAAAATCACATTTTTGGACAATACGAGGTATTTTTTAATAACAAAAATAAAATTTGATTTTGAAAATCTTTAAAGTCAATTTTAACCCATTTAGAAGCGTATTTTCGGGTTTTTAATCGAATTTTTGTGTCAAAATATTTCTTTCACGAAAATTCAATATTTGTATGAATAATTTTAAAATTTAGTAACTAATTGGTTTCTTTATTAAAAACAACAATTTTACATACAAAAACCACATTTTTGGACAATACGAGGTATTTTTTAATACGAAAAATAAAATTTGATTTTGAAAATCTTTAAAGTCAATTTTAACCCATTTAGAAGCGTATTTTCGAGATTTAAATCGAATTTTTGTGTCAAAATATTTCTTTCACGAAAATTGAATATTTGTATGAATAATTTTAAAATTTAGTAACTAGTTAGTTTCCTTATTAAAAACAACAATTTTACATACAAAAATCACATTTTTGGACAATACGAGGTATTTTTTAATACGAAAAATAAAATTTGATTTTGAAAATCTTTAAAGTCAATTTTAACCCATTTAGAAGCGTATTTTCGAGATTTAAATCGAATTTTTGTGTCAAAATATTTCTTTCACGAAAATTCAATATTTGTATGAATAATTTAAAAATTTAGTAACTAGTTAGTTTCCTTATTAAAAACAACAATTTTACATACAAAAATCACATTTTTGGACAATACGAGGTATTTTTTAATAACAAAAATAAAATTTGATTTTGAAAATCTTTAAAGTCAATTTTAACCCATTTAGAAGCGTATTTTCGAGATTTAAATCGAATTTTTGTGTCAAAATATTTCTTTCACGAAAATTCAATATTTGTATGAATAATTTTAAAATTTAGTAACTAGTTAGTTTCCTTATTAAAAACAACAATTTTACATACAAAAATCACATTTTTGGACAATACGAGGTATTTTTTAATACGAAAAATAAAATTTGATTTTGAAAATCTTTAAAGTCAATTTTAACCCATTTAGAAGCGTATTTTCGAGATTTAAATCGAATTTTTGTGTCAAAATATTTCTTTCACGAAAATTCAATATTTGTATGAATAATTTTAAAATTTAGTAACTAGTTAGTTTCCTTATTAAAAACAACAATTTTACATACAAAAATCACATTTTTGGATAATACGAGGTATTTTTTAATACGAAAAATAAAATTTGATTTTGAAAATCTTTAAAGTCAATTTTAACCCATTTAGAAGCGTATTTTCGAGATTTAAATCGAATTTTTGTGTCAAAATATTTCTTTCACGAAAATTCAATATTTGTATGAATAATTTTAAAATTTAGTAACTAGTTAGTTTCCTTATTAAAAACAACAATTTTACATACAAAAATCACATTTTTGG